>KZ809262.1:24176-34895 GCA_000696205.2 Oncopeltus fasciatus | reverse complement strand
TTTAGTTGGGGTTCGGTCAAGGTAGATCCAAAAAACACAAATTTAAAAAAATGTAATTTTTTAATAAAGGATTATCTGCCAACGTTTCGGCTTACATTGTAAGCCATCTTCAGGGCTGTAGAAATACAATGTCATGAGAATACAATAATAATTGAAATTAGTATAATAGAGAATTGCAATAATATAATGTGCTATCAAGAGTATGAATGTAGAAAACTATGTAACAAAATTTAAAAGATTTTGAAAAACAATTTGAAAAAAAAAAACGTTGGCAGATAATCATTTATTAAAAAATACATTTTTTTAAATTTGTGTTTTTTGGATCTACCTTGACCGAACCCCAACTAAAATCATCTAAGAATAATATCTACGGTCAACAAACTCTCCTTTTGTAGTAACTTCTTACTTGCTGGAAAGGAAAACAATATTGTTAAAGACTAGGAAAGTTGGTGGCATTTGGAACATACCTGCCCTCGGGAAGGGGGCAATTGAAGGATAACAGCTGCTTCTTTTGTCTTGGGAAGAGAAGTCGGCTTACTAGGAATTTGAGATGAGGATGTTCCAAGCCCTTGTAGAACCTTCTAGCCACTTCCACAAAACTTTAAAACAACTAACTTCCCGCGTCAGTGATAAGTTATTCTCCGTCCGTGACAGTTCCCGTAGAGGTTCGAATGTCCGCGTACCGGGCTGGTGGAAGTCTCGGTAACAGTGATAAGTGACAGTGTTTAACCAGTTAGCTTTAGTAAATAAGTATAAGTATATTTAATTTATTTGTACATAATAATTAATATGTTAGCCGTAAGTAATTTGATATATTTTCTGTTTATTAGTGTATTGGTAATGGTAGTAGATTCTTAGGTTAAACTGTAATTAGTAGATTCGATTATTTGTGATAATAAATTAACTACCTGTATCCCGTAATAAATATCTTCTTCCTTAATATGTGTTTTTCGTAAAATTGTTCACAGAACATAACTTTTATAAAATTACATTTTAAATTATTAATAATTAAGATGTAATTTTTTAATGCTGTTAAAAACTTAGGGAGTAAATATTCTATCATACCTTCTATTATCCGTCTTCAATGGTTTCTGCAAACCATCTTCTGTTGGCGAGCGCTTTCGGACATTGTCCATCTTCTTGGCCGAATACATGTGTTCACTCTCACTATCAGTATTCAACTGAAGAAGATGGTTTGCAGAAACCAGATAATAGAAGGTATGATAGTTCTATATTCATTGGTGGTAGAAATTATAATAACCCTTTAGATTATTAATTACTATAATATTTATTCTCGTCTGTTTGAAGATAGTTCGAAAAGGTTAGAAAAAATTCAATGTGAAGTGTTATTTATCTTGGGAGTTAATCTTGGTGTAATATGTCACAATGATTAAAAGGAGAAAAGGAGTTGAGTATCGTTCTCTGCTCTTTATTAGCTATTCCTTGGTACGTCCTGTTTGCGAAGCTAGACCATGACATGTGTAAGGTGCGTGGATACAAGTCACGTGAAGAGTTCTGAGTAGGAAGTCCCAAATGAAATCGAAGATCTGGATTATCCAGGAAAAAACGTGAAACTTACCAACGCCTGCAAACTTCTGCTGCGAATAAGAAGGGAATTTCTCTCATGTATATTATCATTAGCAGTACCGAGGCGAATAGGAAATTAGTACATATATAATGAGTATTTTACTGTGTAATTATTTTAATTTTCAGAGAAACTCAAACATTTATATGTAATTACATGACGTTGTAAATTCAATAGCTAGGATGCTTCAAAATTTACTTTGTTCCCACAATTTCTGCTTTTGTTATTTTTATGGGTGAACTGTTACCCATTATTCGTTAGAATCCACTTCTGTACGGTTGAATTGTCTTTGTATGTACAATTGTTGTTCTGCAGAAAAAGTTTTATACTTTTCGGACCCATTAGGGTTGCTACTAGAAGGACCATCTTCATCTAGCCATCCTATCCTTAAGATAGTCAAACACTGGATACCAGGTCAAAGTCGGAAAAGGATTTTTAAATAATTCACGACACCGCAAAGGTATGAGGCTTATATCCACTCAGCAGAATTGTAAGGACAGGTTTGTTCCAGAATCCAGAAGAGAATATCCACTCTTATATATTTTCTATTTTTTTTTTTTTTTTTTTTGAGGTTGGGGAATGCATTTACGCAGAACCGCTAATTACCCAATGTATTGGTTGGTCAGCGGTTACTGTGCGGCTCCTGCGAGCAGACTACCCACTAAACCCCCGTCCTCTAGGCCAGCCCGAAGGCCATTGCCCGTAGTCCTGATGGTGATTTCTCCTCAGTTAGGTGTTGATGTGTGAGTCAAAACCCACCTTTCGTCTTTTTCCATGAGGCAGCGAAGTTAGCTAGTGCTTCGAAGCCTTCTTTGGTAGCTAACTATCGTTTCCGGGGTCGGGCTGTAGTCCTTTACTACCCGGAGAAGTTTGATCCTCTCCTGGTCGTACTCCGGGCAGCTGAGTAAAACGTGGGCTGCGACCTCTATGGCGCCACAGGTGATTATATATATATATATACACTAATTACATACAATAGGTACAAATTAATCTACTAAAAAAATATATTAAAACACTAAATTCAGGGGTAGTTGTTACCCTTAGGGATATGTAACTGAAGAGATAGTTAGAGTAATGTCAATTTGTTAAAGAAAAAATATACACTATTTTAATTAATAGTTAATAGCACAATCATAACGATAATTAATTAGTTTCTCTAATTTCTTAAGTTTAACAGACAGTAACTTCCCACTTGCTCAAATGGTACAAATTCTGGAAGCGCAGAAGATGGCTTTCGATGTAGATTGAAACTCAGCGAACAAAGCTCTCTTTTGATTTTTAAAGTTGAAGGACTGGTCGGTGATTCGGTCTTGGGGTTCAAAAACTATTTTGTAAGCAAGGATGTTTTAATATTTCCAACAGGGTTAGAGGTTGGTTGGCCATAGGCTATTATGCTGGAGAAACTGGTCAGGCTTTCGGCCAGGATCATAAAAATAAAATAGTCCAAAATTATCTGATAATTATTTTATTATTGCCAACGTTTCGACTTAACTTGTAAGTCATCATCAGGGTGATAAGGATGTCTGGAGAAATCCCCGAGGGAGGTTTATGGTCACAACTCAGACTTCAGGACTAAACTCTCCTCGGACAGAGACTAACGAGTTAAGACAAAACGTCAACAATAATAAAATAATTATCCAANGATGTTCACGTAGGCTTCGACGGTCGTCAGATGTATTTACCGTTTCTTCTTCCGGGTTGGACCGTGTCAAATTGTTGTTATTTGCCGAGCTTTCGCACATCATGTGGCTTCTTCAGGGAGAGAATGAGAGCTGTAAAAGAGAGATTTAAAAATCCAGGTGGTATATTTAAATCTCTCTTTTACAACTCTCATTCTCTTTTCAGCCCTGAAGAAGCCATCACAGGATGTGCGAAAGCTCGGCAAATATCAACAACTTGACACGGTCCAACCCGGAAAAAAAAACGGTAAATAAATTTAAAATTTATTTTGTATGATATATCATATTTATCGTCAATAATATTTAATAAAAATCATAATAATTTTTTCTAAGGGGGGAGATTTTCTTTTCTTTACTCTTTTGGTTAACAAATTTAAAATTTTCATTTATGCTTTCTTCGGTCCATCAGTTAATTAGATCTATATAGGGGTTGATTCTTTGTAGTTCATATTGCTTTCTTTTTTTTCTTTTTTTTTTTACAATTTAACATTAAAAGCAAAGATATATTTTGTTGAATCATGATTGTTGATCCTTTTAAGTAATGATCATATGTATATATATTTTTTACTAGAGAAGGAATAACGTTAATTTTTTAAAAAACTAATTACTAATAATGGTGATATCAATTGTGGTACGTAATCCCTCGTTAAATATTATGAGAGATTATCTAACCTGCCTCGGTCGTATAGGGGTCAGCATGCCTGCCCGGAAAGCAGGGGACCCGAGTTCGAGTCCCAGCTGAGGTAGTAAGTTATTTTTATTTTATTATTTTTTTTGCTCCCTTTGCATTTCTTGTATCTCATTACTGGTGTTTTTAGAAATGTTAATATTTTTAAATCCGTAATTAATTTTAAATATATCTTAGACAAATTTTTGAAGTAAATTCATAAGAAGAACCAAAAATGTAAAGAGAGGGAGTATCTGGCAAGCTTGGCTGAAAAGTAATAAAGGTACAGAGAGTGGGGAAAGGTGGTTACGTCCAAAGGGAGTAGTGGTAGGAGCGGTGGGGACTGAGATCAAAGGAAAGATTTAAGTCCAGGTAGGTGGGATAGTAAGTAAAGGAAATAGGCAAAACAGGTAGATGACGAAATGGCTGAGATCAAAGGAAGTATGTTCGAGCTGGTTTATACAGGTGAAAACTGATAGCGGGGAAAAGGATGTTTCGTGCGAGACTGTTTAAATCTCGGGATTTGATAATTTAAAACAAACTTTCTAACTAGCTGAGTTAAGAAAACATTGGTACTGCAAAAACACAATAAAAAAAACGGAACTAACGGAATATCTAGATGGCAATGGCTGGTAGGTTACACGAACACTACCTACACACTACAGATATTTCTTAATCCAGGAGTAAAATGGTCGAGATAAAATTTACAGTACAGTGTTCCTTCAGTACAAGCAGAATTACGACCTGTAATATCACATTCGGAGCGCTTTTTTACTAAACCAGGGGTCTGAATCAAAAAATGCTTCTAGGATCATTTTGAAAAGTTGGATATGCATATAGAAGTAACATTAATTTTCATATTTTCAACATTTGTAATATTAAGCTTCCATATGAAGGCAGTAAGTATTTTATATATATGATTTTTTTTAATTGATGCATTTCACGAGAAATGATAGTGCTCTAATTGCCCGTGAGCCGGCGGAGGTAACTGGTTAGATGTCAAGAGAGGGAAGCTTAGAAGCTGTCAGGTGTAACAGACTGTTAGGGTCCAATTTAAATTCAGTTAGACCTGCAAGGGTGAGAGGGGGTGTAGAGGGGGCGGGCAGAGAATTTTAGATGGGTTCTCCCACCCTGTTCCCCACCTCCCCAGGGCCAATATACCCCTCATTAACTCCAGTCAGTCAGAGACCGTTTTCTTTATACACATTCCTTCCTCTAGTTAAGTGTTCGACTTGCTTCGTATTCCGATGCTATGCTGCTTCTCCTCACTTCCATTCGACTTGGGAATGTGTGGCTGGATTCCACTTACCAAAGGCTTGTTATCATACTCTAAGTTTCAGACTAAATGTCCTTAAAAAAATGTTCTATTTAAAGAATTATATTTTATAATTATTTTGTAAAGCGGAGCGTAGAACGCAAGCAGATACCAATGTCTTTGACATTCTGTATTCCACTAAAAATAATTTATTTACAATAAAAATGAGATTTTGGGTTTCATAACAAAATTCGTGTGCTTGAGAAATACCAACCTAATTTAAAAGATAATATCTTCATCACTGATGACGTGGACTACCAAAGTGAATCTCAGATTACATCAAAAGCTTAATTGTTGGAAATCTCCACTTCTGCCATTTCAATGGAAGCAATATAAGGGAATCGAGAATTTAGTGTTATCAGAAAATTCCAAGCTAACGTGGCTGACAAATGTAACAAAAACATATAATTAAGAAACAAAAGGGAGAAGCACAGACAGTTGAAATATAACCGACTCTCTACGATTAAGGAACCAGGTCTCTATTTCACATTTGACGAAAAATGTAGAATTTTGGGACGTCGGTATATTCCAAACTAATATGTCTGACAACTGTAATGAATGCACTAATTATAATAAATACAGAGGAAGAACACAAAAACTAAACTAACATGACTGACAACTCTAACAGAGGTGCAATGGAAGTTTAACCTACCACATCAATCTCAACGGGAAACAACCTACATGCAAATTTGACAGGAGTGCGAGATTGCAGTATTGAAGTTAAAAAAGAGGGGTTTTAAAGGAATAGTTACATTATTTCTCCTTGCATTAGTCTTTACAAAAAGGCTAAGGGACCTCCAGGTGTGTTATCTCGATCTGCTGATTTGATGAGAAATCTAGAATATAGTGACGTCACTAAACTCCGAACTAACATGGCTACCAGACCTAACAGAGGGACATAAACTGGCCTAATGGTAAACAAAAATCATGAACGCTAGTAAGTATAACCTACCGGTCATTTGCCCTCTTTAAAGGACTTCTAGGTGCAGTAACTCGATCTGATCATTAGGCGGGGAAAGGTCTCTCGTCATTAGGACGTAGAAAGTGTCAATGACGACGGATTTCTAAAGGTAATTGATTGCATGAATACCCATAATAATTGTAAATAAAGATTAATAACGTTGGCATGTTGAAGTATAGCCTAGTAGACAATTTATTTATTTAAGGGAGGAGAGAGTATTATTTTTAGAGTAATTTTACATCCACTGCAAAGGTTATGAAACGCTATCATAACCTACCGTACTACGATTAACGTTAAAGCACTTAGATCGACCTGCATATTTGATGGGTTATGTGGGACGTCAATGGTCACCGAATTATCTCCTACTAAGACACCTTTTTGTAGCAGACCTTCTAGAAAAAACGCCGAATGTTGAAGTATGCTATTACGATCTCAAAAATTAAAAGATCTCAAGGAGCATTGTCTCGAAGCTCATTTATCGGTAAATCGAGAATACAGTGACGTCACTTAACTCCGACCTAACATGGCTGTCAGACATAACAGAGGAACATGAATACCCCTGATATAAAAGCTGAAGAACACCGAAAATTGAAGTACAACCTTTCGCACTGTTACACTCACAAGGACTGAGGCAGCTCCTGTTGCAATTACTCTACCTGCCCTAATAGAAATCGCAATGACATCAGCAAACTCTGAACTTACATGACTGACAACTCTTACAGAGGTATATGGATAGAAAGAAAGTGCTCGATTGAAGTGTAACCTACTGCAACCTTACACTCCCCACGGCTGCGAAACAACCAACTTGCTCTGTTCTAAAAAAATAAGTTAAAACTCATGAAAGAAATTTTCAGAAATTATTAAATTATTTATTGAATAAATTGTTTAGGTTATGTTGTACTGAATACATTTTCGAAATGTATACAGTTTAGCTATTCGAGACAATACTGTTTTTTTCTTTCGGACTGATGACCTTCTGCTATTAATCTTCCCCTTCCGCTCGTTTCTCTCCCTCCAGAAGACAGCAGCAAGCGAGAGTGGAATGTTAAACTGTTTTTGGTTTTTTTAAATGTAGTACTCCCCCCTCTGAGGGTATTCGGTTTGAGTGTCAGAGTTATTAGCCTCGGCAAAGTTCGATTCAGAAGTTACGAACCTACGCCACTTGCTGATTCCTAATTAAAGGGTAGCAAAAAGGGGGTTGAATATCCTGGGGTAGAGAGGGAGGGAGATGGGGATTATGTGTAGTATCTAGCCGTTTTAGATAAGTGTCAGAGTTCAAAACACAAACTTATTTATATCTTAAATCACACTAGACAAATTTCAGAAGCTTCCATTTTTCAGTAATGTGTGACTTAAATATGTAATGAGTAACTTCTTACTCTTAGATGATTTTAATTGGGGTTCGGTCAAGGTAGATCCAAAAAACACAAATTTAAAAAAATGTATTTTTTAATAAAGGATTATCTGCCGACGTTTCGGCTTACATTGTAAGCCATCTTCAGTGCTGTAGAAATACAATGTCATGAGAATACAATAATAATTGAAATTAGTATAATAGAGAATTGCAATAATATAATGTGCTATCAAGAGTATGAATGTAGAAAACTATGTAACAAAATTTAAAAGATTTTGAAAAACAATTTGAAAAAAAAAAACGTTGGCAGATAATCATTTATTAAAAAATACATTTTTTTAAATTTGTGTTTTTTGGATCTACCTTGACCGAACCCCAACTAAAATCATCTAAGAATAATATCTACGGTCAACAAACTCTCCTTTTGTAGTAACTTCTTACTTGCTGGAAAGGAAAACAATATTGTTAAAGACTAGGAAAGTTGGTGGCATTTGGAACATACCTGCCCTCGGGAAGGGGGCAATTGAAGGATAACAGCTGCTTCTTTTGTCTTGGGAAGAGAAGTCGGCTTACTAGGAATTTGAGATGAGGATGTTCCAAGCCCTTGTAGAACCTTCTAGCCACTTCCACAAAACTTTAAAACAACTAACTTCCCGCGTCAGTGATAAGTTATTCTCCGTCCGTGACAGTTCCCGTAGAGGTTCGAATGTCCGCGTACCGGGCTGGTGGAAGTCTCGGTAACAGTGATAAGTGACAGTGTTTAACCAGTTAGCTTTAGTAAATAAGTATAAGTATATTTAATTTATTTGTACATAATAATTAATATGTTAGCCGTAAGTAATTTGATATATTTTCTGTTTATTAGTGTATTGGTAATGGTAGTAGATTCTTAGGTTAAACTGTAATTAGTAGATTCGATTATTTGTGATAATAAATTAACTACCTGTATCCCGTAATAAATATCTTCTTCCTTAATATGTGTTTTTCGTAAAATTGTTCACAGAACATAACTTTTATAAAATTACATTTTAAATTATTAATAATTAAGATGTAATTTTTTAATGCTGTTAAAAACTTAGGGAGTAAATATTCTATCATACCTTCTATTATCCGTCTTCAATGGTTTCTGCAAACCATCTTCTGTTGGCGAGCGCTTTCGGACATTGTCCATCTTCTTGGCCGAATACATGTGTTCACTCTCACTATCAGTATTCAACTGAAGAAGATGGTTTGCAGAAACCAGATAATAGAAGGTATGATAGTTCTATATTCATTAGTAGTGATAATAACCCTATAAGAGTAAATATTCGATGGCCTGCTGGAGTCGGCCTTCCCTTAGTGGCACGTATTCCCTCCAGAGCCCCAGTGTAACCATACACTCGGCAAAGTCCCCAGTGTGTGCCGAGCCGTGACTCAGTCCACCTGACTCGATCCCGGCACAGGTGGGACGCAGGAGTCCTGGAGCCTCCAGAGATGTGTTTATCGTAAGGCGAGACCACTCGGACAACACACTCGCCAGGACAGATCGAGTGACCCCTTGGTAACGGAGACCCCCTTCTCCAACCCCAACCCCCCACCGCACTCTCTCTCTCTCTCTCTCTCTCTCTCTCTCTCTCTCTCTCTCTCTCTCTCTCTCTGACTATGCCGCAACAATCGAATGTCATGCTTGCAATAGATCCTATATTCAGGTTACATTCTAAGGTAATTCATTAAAAAAAAAAAGTATATATAATTAAACGATTAAATGCCAGGGAATAAAATAAAAAATTTAACTGTCCCAGCCAGGGTGACATTTAGGGCGACAATTATATATAATTATTTTCATGCAACAATCACCTTTAAATTATAAATAAAATGTGATTGTTTTCTCAGTTTTTGTGGGGAAAATATTTAATTCTAAAATTATTTTCTCAAAGGTTCAAAAAAAAAAAAAAATAGTATTGCTGTTGGTAAGTAAGAAGGCCTTCAATTTTCTCTTATTTGTAATCTTATCTGTGGGTTATCAATGAATGAATGAATTCTATTATGAACCAAAGATGTCATGAATTTACTCGGAGGAAAGACAATATGAGAATTAATCACTGATTTCGGATCGTAGTATTAAAGCCCATGCAATTAAAAAGTTTAATTAATAAGTTGATCTAATGGGTTATCGATTACTATTGCAGAAATTGCATAAACTAGATCTAAGAGTGGTGAAGTATCTCAAAGAAAACAAAGTGTTTATAAATAAATGGGTAATATAAAGTCGATAAAATAGGCAGATATAAATTACCTGTTACACAAGTATTATTCATGGGCCAATGTTATTTTGGATTTGTATTGCCGATATAGTGAAACTAGTTTTGGAAATGAAAGGTAAAATATTTCATTGTGCGAATGGCATTACAATTTTAGGCAAAAGTTGTAATATGTGACAAAATTAATGTTATAATCCAGGGAATAAAATACTCATTAAACACATAACAATTTTCAACTAAAACTAATTATTAATAAAAGTAAAATATTATAAAATGTGGCAAAAATAAAATTTATTAAGGTTTTAATTCATGAAGTTTACAACAAGACGAAACAATTGAAATAACATAAATATAAACTAAACAAGTTATATTCTTGGGCTAGATAAATTACCAACATGGAATATACGCAAATATTTTATGGGTACATTGATTCTCTTCTCACCATACAATTAAATAAAATATAATTTTTGACTAGCTGTAATGATATTATTTGTCAAAATATTTAAAATATAATAAGAAGAATTTTATTGCCAAAGCCTGAAGTTATCATACAAGGAGTAATTCCGATAGTATAAAGTTTTATCGATTCCTACTATACATTTTCTTTGTGAATTAAAATATATGAAATCATTCATGAATATACTATTAAAAATACAGTGATTTACATAGTTATAAAAGAAGAAATATTAACGAAGTTAACTTATATAAATCACGAAAGTGATAAATATTATAAACAAAATTATCTCTGAATAAAATAAAATATTTTACTCACTTTTTTAATTATAAAATATTACTTTATTTACTCAACTAATTGCTAGTTAATCCAATTCCTGGAGTTCTGCTATTGTTAGCAATTCTTTATTAATTGTGTGCGTGTGTATACATACGTTTAAGTATATATATATATATACAGTTTAG
>KZ809261.1:83681-110507 GCA_000696205.2 Oncopeltus fasciatus | reverse complement strand
TATTATTATTTCATTAATTAAATGAAAAAGCCAGAGAGCGCAATGTGCGAAAAGGAAGGACCACAAGCCTATCTCTTTGCTAGTCCGGAAGAAAGAGTGGGGAAGAACTCAGCCATCATAGTTATATTCAAAAATATCTTGCTTGATAAACATGTCTTGTAACAAGAATTTTATAAAAATAAGATTTCATACCAATTATGTTCCACAAAATATGCAAATCAATTTTAATTTGTTCTACAAACAAATATTGAATATCAAATTTGTTCTTCCTTTACCCCCCCCCCCCTAAGCCCTTCATCCGATTTCAACCAAAAATGAATTATAAATTATAATAAAAAGCCTTCCTTAGTTTGGTTGATATCTTAAAAGTAAGAGGACCCACCCAACAATCGAAATTACATTCTAAAATATAGTCCTTAATATGCATTTTTTTCATATATTACAAATTTTTGTAGACTATAAACTTCATAAAATCACATTTTATCCCTATTTAGTTCTATACATTTTTAGTGCTAATAATAGTGATGGTAGCAAAATTTTAAATTTTGGTTTAAGCCCCCTCCCCTTTGATCGATTTCAGCCATTCACATCACCCAATAATTTGCAAAATAAAGTACCAACATTGTTTTCTTTATTTTTAAAATTGCAGACTCACAGTGCATGTACAGACAAGTATATGTATATACATATGATAGCAACATGAAGAGCCCTATTTCCCTCTGGGAAATCTGCTGTAATAGAATCCATGGGATTTAATCATGTAAATTCATCATCAAAAAAGATCAGACTAAAGCCATTGTTTTCACAATTTTTGGGGTAAGTGTTTAACTGCATCTCAAGATTTTAGTATAATAGGCTAGTTGTGACAATTTTTAATTATTGAAAATTATTTATAATATTCATATACAAAGCCAAAAAATAAGTTCATCGATAGAATTAAATAAATTAAAATCGGGACTATCAAAAATCCCTAATTTGATTTTGAGCAGCTTTTACACTATATTATCTAAAAAATATAAATATTAGCTCTTCAACTCAACACATAATTATTTAATAATGAACAAACACTTGCAAGTGATTTAGCAAAATCAGTCTAATAAGAAAGGAAGTACATCTAAAAAGTATAATTTTAATAGAATATTCAACCAACCATATTATCTATTTTAATAGAGTGGAATTAATTTTTTTTTAAACTACTAAAATTGTCTAAAAATGCGTAAGCATTTATATAATTTGATAGCCATCCAAATTGTGTCATTAAGAGTCAGTTTTGGTAGTAATTCAACATTTGTTTAAAAATTATATCTAAGAACTATCATCTATATCTTTTTTTCAAACATAGTATTAACCAGTAGCTAGCATAAAAATCATTATTCAAAACTTTGTAACACAAACCAGAGGAATCATATGATTAGGAGGAGAAGTCAACAGTAAATAAAAAATTAAATGAAACATATTTTAAATATATAAATGATATTCATTTTAGAGGTAACTAGTTGACCATAATTTTATTAGAAGATTGTCAGGAATTGGGTCTTAGGAGCAAAAGAATTAAAAACTTATTTGTAACCAAAAAAGTTCTTTTATTTTCACCCTTAAATCAAAAATGTATGCCAGGTAAAAATAAAAAGAATATAAGTATTGGTGAATTTGAGACTTCATCAAATTCATTAAATACGTGGGAACCAATTGGTCTCTGCAGTTATACTTATCTATTAATATACTCATACTTATCTCTTCATTAATATGTGTTTTGGCCCACTTGAGGCATCCTCAGTTCTAAAATAAATTTTTATAAATTGAGTTTACTGTAAACTAAATTTTGCAGTATTACAAGGACTATTTCTAATCACACTTAGGAATGCAGGTTTTACTTTTTTGATCCAATTTGCTCTTAAAGAAAACCATCCTTTTACCTTGTATCTAAGCACCACTGAAAATGTTCATGGTGGACTACCAAATTATAAGGAGTGCAAGTAAAGCTGCTAGTGCATTATATCACTCTTGCTTATATTCATATATAATGAATAATTAACATTTTTTATGCCAAGTAAGGGTACAATTAAAATGTATGCAAGAAATTCTTCTAAATTTCTTAAGACAATGAGCTAAATTTGTAAAATTCATCGGAACAAACAGAATAAAAGTCCTAATAGTACTGAGATGTAGAATAAGCATACAAAGCTTTACTGATATGAGCCATCTACTTTTTTCTACTATTAACCATTCTGATCTTTAGAAAAATTCTTTAGTAAAAGCTCTAAATTTTTCAAAACTAAATTTTAGAATAATTTCACTAACTTAATTAATTACCTTCACAGTAATGAGTGAAATGCAAATAATATTATAGGCTACTCTATAAAGTAGCCTTGAAATCAGGAGATATTAGGCTGTTGTGAAGGTGATTAGAGTTCCTAAGATATAAGCAACCTAATGCTTGTAGTTTCTTATGTACTTGTCCTTAAAGAAAGGTAGATGAAGACAGAAGCCTTTGAGAGAATCAAATTAAAAAGTTACAGGTCGCTCCGATATAAACTTAATATGAAACTGAGATAGGAAATTGGCTCATGAAATTAGACAGGAATGCTCATTGAGATGGTCAATAAGTCCATATTAATTTATATTAAAAGTAGCATTTTATAATCAAACTATATAAATATTGTAAAAGTATGTGGAGTGAAGTAGATTGGTACTGAAGATAAACATACTCTAAGGTTCAAGGGTCAAAGAAGAGGTCAAGTAGAAGAAAAAATACTGACAGAATTCGTCACACAATTTTATGTTTTAACAGGAGAGAAATGGAGGTTATTGTATTTGTGTAAAAGAAGATAAAGGTAAAACAAAATTTTTTTAAAGGAATATGAAAGGAAAGTGAACCACAATCATCATGAAGATATTTAACTCTTCTGGGAAAATATTTTTGTGATGCTGTAAAAGTAAACAAGTCAGGAACATAATGAATAAACAAGGAAAGGGGGCCAAAGATGAGAAAACTATCTTTAAGTTCAGGAGGCAACAACATTACATGAGTAAATTTTGCCTTGTATTCTCTTAAATGAATCAGAAGGGATACTGAATTAAAGAGGACAAAATTAAATGAGGCCTTTTATACCTTTGATAAATAAATAATTGTGTAAAACCTAAAAAAAATAAACAATTATTTTAATTTGCTTTAATTTCTAATAAAAATATTTTTTGTTTTGACAACATAATTTATTAAAATATTGAGACCATATGGTAATTCCTTATGATGTAGATGATTTTAAATGGAATAGTCCTTTGGTTTAATCATGATAGAGAATTTATAATAAAATGTACAAAATTGTGGTGTAAAAGTAAAGGCAAAGATTTTTTTTTTTTTTTTTTTTTCATAAAAGGGCTTAGTATTTACACTAATGAAAATAATGTCAAAATTAAACTTGACAAAAAAAAAAAAAAAAAAAAAAAAAAGGACAGCAAGTGATTATTGTCACTAATTTTCATGACTATTTAATTTTAAGTCAATTTCCTGGATAAGTTAAATGAACCGGCAATCTCATTATTTCTAAATTATAAAATTCTGCTTTTGAGTGACTTTATATCAGCAAAATTTATTTAAAATTTATGTTTCTCTTCATATCGAACAAAAAAATTATTTATACTGTTCTGACAAAAGGATAAAATATCTAATAAATACGTTCTCTTACAAATCATTAACACAATACACACACACAGTTAGCTTATATTATTCGTTAATTTAGAATACTGACCTACTTCATCAACTCTACTCATAAAACTGTTCCACTCTTCTTCATTTTCCAGCATAATAATGAAAAGTTATATTCTGTTATAAAAAGAATTGTACATAGATTGTTGCTAAACAAGAAATGGTATATTGATCAAACACTCACTAGTGACTGCTTTCTTTCCACTCCATTTTCACAACACAAGTTTTACTCTCAACTAATTATTGGTTACCGAACACATTAATTTTAAAAATTATGATTACTATAATTATAATTGTTGTTATATATTATTGTTAAAACTTTTTTTAATTTCTATGCCTTATTAATTATGATATAGCATGTTCTCTTAAAAGACAGCTTAAAATACGTCTTTTAAGTTATAAAATATTTATTTTGCTCGAATTAAAAGATTTAATTAATTTAAGAAATATTTAATCTTATGAAAGTGTGCATTGGACTTTCGGTACTTTGGTATTATACTGACCACATCCGGTTATTTCCAAAAATAAGGTAAAAAAAGAAAGAAAAAGTAACACAACCAAACTGAAACACAATTCTTTAATGAATAAAATAAAGTTTAAAAACTCATTAATGAATAAAATAAATCCGCTTCACTGGGATGACCAAAACTGGACGATGTCTGCCAGAATTGTGTCCAAAGGATTGCCGCGCTCTGTTACCAAGGCCAACCGCTACATTTACTCAGCCAGGTAAGAATCGCGCTAGTGTGCTGTTCCACATTGCCTTTTGTAACGCCATTTTTCTGATCCCTACATCCTTTTAACTTGCTGCGTATCGGCGCCGGTTTCCAGAGCCACTAAATTGTATTTATGGTTTACTGTGTGATGTCTAAGACTAGCATCCTCCAATCCGGTACAGTTTCGGTCGCAATGACTAACACTCGTTCACACAACTTGACTGATGTTAGCTCGTATACCCTGTTGAACATGAAAAGAACAACCTTCTTCAGACATGATCTTGTGCACTTCCAAAAGGGGGCCTTTTTAAAAAAATATAATATCATGACGTGACCATCGTGCGAGTCAACAATGTTTGAGGTTTATTCATTAGAGATGGTTCTATAATATTGTTTAACAAAAACCAACTAAATTCCCATGGTTTCGGAAATAATAGGGTGTAGTCGTTATAATACCAAAGTACCCTTTCTTTTCTCTAGCCACAAGTTTCTTTTTGTTTGGTTCGTGAACTTTTAAACTATCTGGATGAAGAAATTTTAAGTTTTTTTTTTTTACAGGTCAAGGGGAGTTTAAAATAAAACAATTCGTGAGAAAACACTCAATTAAAATTGTAAGTAGTCCCAAAAAATATTCTTTTTTATTTTGTTACAAAAATCCATATCTTTCGGACTCCTATTCCATATTCATCAAATTTTCTTTTTTATTTATAATTTTATTATAAGTAAGACATTAAAGAACATTAAGAATTGTTTAAAAAATTTAGATGTAAGGAGGATTTTTTTTTATCGCAGAGCAAAAGAACTTAGTTTTTAATTACACTAGACAGATTTTTAAACAGTATTTATTTAATGAATCAACCAAGCTTTATTTATTTAATAGAGAAAAGCTTTAGTAGTTAATTTTTTTCATTTTCATTACATTTATTAAACTAGCAATAATTGGCATAATATTTGCAATTAGGCCAGACAGCTGCTGCCAAAAGGATGGTCCTGTAGACTAAAAGGGTGAAGCTCACATATTGCTTTTCCATCATTAATTGGGAGACAAAATTCCTTCGCAGACCCATAACTAGGGGAAAAGTGAGAATTATTATTCCACTCGGTAATAGTGAGTTATTTCGTCTAAATTTATGGAGGTACAAACTAGAAAGATTTGGCTTGTGCCCCCATTAATAAGATACGTAGCATTCTGTTGAGGATTTTACTATAAGATGGAATATAGGGTCAGTTGCCCTTTTTACTTACATTGATTATTATTTTGAGATTACCCTCTAAATCTACCATAGCAGATTGCAACTGAACTTTGAAACCTATATGATCAAAATGTGGATTGAAAGGGTACATATGAATTATTCTGTCTTATAGAGGATTTAAATGCTCTTATTAGTTGATGTAAGATATCTTGGTAGAATTTAGAATATAGAGAGGCATATACTACACTGTCAACTATGAACCTTTTACCTTTTTTTATAGACATATTGTTTTTAATTTTCTAATTTTAATGTACAAATATTTTTTTTAGCAATAAATACTATCCCCATTATTGTGTGGATAGGATTTATCGTAGCCACTGATACTGATATGAAATAAATATTATTTTTCAGATGGGCCACAACCTCAGCAGTCGACGCTCTGGGGATATTTTTTTAAAATCTGATTGAATTTCATTGCTCTATAAAATTTGTATTGTATCTGCTTCAACTTTTCATTGTTGTTCATCTATTATAAAAAACAGTAATTCATTTGATGGAAAAAATACCATAATAAAAATTCAAATACATGGGATAGATTATAAATTGCTGGTATATTTACATTAATCGTTTTGAACATAAACATTATTAAACTTACATACATATTTTTAAGTGAGTGTGTGTGTGTGTGTGTGTGTATATACGTAACTAATACAGCCTTCAGAACTATAACTACACTTTTCCTTTTTATAATATATTCTAAACTATTAACCTAACTTAAATATACATTTATTATTTACATAAATATTTATATTGTTCTTATTCTTCATATATTCATAAGTAATCTATGAATGGGGTTTAACTGGTCTTATTGAGTAATTTAAATGAATCTTAAATGTTCAAAAACATATTTAATTCAAAATTTAATTAAATACTTATAAACACACACACACACATGTTCATGAACAGTTATACCTTCATCAGCTTCTTAGTTTTAAAATTGAAAATATACGCTTCCAAAGATTTCTTAAAATTATATTTAACATAATTAGGTCATATAATTACATAAATACTTAAATATACATTCATTATTTACATTTTTTTTTTGCTTTATATTTTAATAAGTAATCTATGAATAACGTTTGAATGCTCTTATTGAATAATTGAATTTAATCTTAAATTTTCAAAAACATATATAATTCCAAATTTAATTATAAATACATTCACACACAGAGAAAGACTCGCTTATAATAAGTTATAGTTTTATCAGACACATACTGTCTTACTTTTAAAATTAAAAATTTAAGCCTCCAAAGCTTTCATAAAATTGTATTTCACATAATTAGGTCATTTAATTATGCCAGTATGAAGTTATGAGTTTCCATTCCGTTATTCAGAGAATGTTATTTTAACAATAAATATTTTTGTTGTAAGAATCGAGTCAAAACAAAATATGTTTTTTAATAATGTGTTATTTTTATTGAACAGAATTTTTCATCATGAGCTTTAACAATTGAAGAAAATTACTAGTTTCTTGCATTTTTTCCCACATGTATGCTTATTTTGATTTTTTTATTTATTATTCTATATTATTGAGGTATAATTTGCCATTTGGGCTTGAATTGAACATCATTGTGAGAGTTCAACTGGGAGAATATTTTCAGTTTATTATAAAGTGAAAGTGAAGTTTTATCTTAATGTTATCAATTATCCAATATTTTTAACAATTAGATATTTGTTAACACTAATAATCTCAATATTGATAGATCCATGTCATATGAACTGGATGAGGATTTTTAAATTTATTATAAATGATTTTACTATAATTGTGGTCAATGGTTTTAATTATTAACAATATTTAATTTAAGAGATTAAATAAATAAGATTTTAAGGTTAGTTAAATTTCCAAAAATACACATTTAATTAATTTGATGAAACAATAGAGACTGCATCGCCCCAGAATTCATCAAATTTGGAGGGGCAAAACTGCTGAAAGCATTGCAGTATCTTTTTCAGAAGTTAATAACTCAAAAAAACAATCCCTAAAGAATGGGAATACAACATAATTGTCCCAATTCACAAGAAGGGGAATACTAGCGAATGCAAGAACTGCAAACCTATATGTCTATCTTAGGTTGTGTACAAGCTCTATACTTTCATATTAGAAAAAAAGCTGAGATAACTACTGAAAGGTGACTTGGAAGAGGAACAGCATGTTTGCTTTCAGGCCTTAATGCCAGACCCAGGACCATATATTCTCTCTCAGAACAATAATAGATAAGTCATGGGAACAGGGAAAGAGTATTTTCTTGGCATTTAAAGACCTAAAAGCTGTCTTTGATTCGGTCCCTAGACAAGAACTGTGGAATGCTCTTTCAGAGAACAATATTCCGCAAGGATTGATAGAAGCTATCAAGTCGATCTGTCATAATTCCAAAGGTATAGTAAGGATTGTACAAGCTTGGTTAATTATAGAAGTTTCATGTTACTTGTCTAGATCAAGTGTGTGAGTGTCCAGCATATTTAGTTAAACTATTTTAAGTCAGTTTTCTAAAATCTAAGTATCCATTGAGCGATATCTGATAATCAAATTGTTTGTACTGAATTGTAACCAATGCAGTTGTAATCAATTATAGTCAAACCTGGTTAGGTGGAAGTGGCCTTATTTGGCTGAATCCAGCCAGGTTCAAAATTCATTCACCATCTCTTCTTCCTCACACATTCTTTCACTCCCTCTCTTTCAGTTTGTTCTCCTTTTACTTAACAATTGTCCATCAGTCTTCCTCTTCCATTTGCTTTCAAGTTTATGTACCACTTAAATCTGTCCATTATCAAATGAGTGACATATTTGAATTGATTGAGTTATATTATAATTAATTAATCAAAAATTAAGATTAAAAAATGATAAGATCTTAAATATTAATATTTTAAATTTCGGTCTCCCTCTAAATCCTTCTCTCCCCTTCCATGACTGATTTTTTTCTATCCAAGAGTTTGTTAAAAGAAGCTTAAATATTGATTTTAGCTTTAGTATTTTAAAAGCTGCAGGTGATAGAGTTCNTATTTGCCTTTCGTAATTAAATCAATGCTACCTATTCATTAAATAATCTATGAGAATATATAAAAATAAATTTATTGATTTATTATATCCTATGTTAGAACTGTTATTGCTACAACAAACAAGAATACAAAAGTGCAAAAAATTATTCAACAATAATTTATTTTCTTACGCATTGAATAATCTATTTTGAACATTTATTTTTATTTTTATTCAGTTTATGAATTATATATGTCTTAAAATACAAAACATCAAATTTTGAGAAGGGGGATTAAGATTTTTCATTAATTATTTTATGATATTGAGCTGTGATTAAATTTTAAATATTTTTTTAGTGGAAATAGATATTCCCTATATAATTATAAAAATCCAAAAAAATACAATTAAAAAAAAAAAAGAGTAATTTTTAAATTATCTGCCAACGTTTCAGCTTACATTGTAGGCTATCTTTAGGGCTATCATGAAGGCGATAGGGGACCTTGTGTCCTTAAGATCACTTTTTCATGACTGGGATCTACCTTGACCAAACCCCATAAAAAAAAAATCTAATAATAATATCTACTGACAAACAAACTCACCATATATAAAAAATTTAGATTTTACAGAATTTTGAGAAATGTTTATTATAAATTTAACACTCTATGAGTTGCACAAACCTAATAAAAAATAAACACATATAACATACTTTAACAAATTATTCCATACGTTATTAAAATGCTGTAAATTATTGCATATAGCTTATACATTATATTGTTGAAAGGCAAAAAATCTCCCTAAACATTTTACTTATTATATTTTTTTCTTTTTGTCTGCTCGCTACACTCTGTCTCTCACCTGTTTTTTTTAAATATATATATCGCAGCTGTGAGTGTTTTATTTTCTATAAATATTAATCTATAGATTAGAAAAATATTAGAAAATTAATTTCTGCACATTCTGTTCTTTAAGCATAACATTTTAAGACAAATAATGATTGACACATCAACAAATTTTGCATTTTGTGCTTATGAAAATTCCAGGCTTCATAGCCCAAATTTAAATACTAACTTGATAGTAATATCAATAGTATTTATGAAATATTTTACCTTGTTATTGATATTGAATTTATATGACAAAAAAAATATTCACACTATTTTAGCACATTGATTTCATATGCAAAATAAATGTTCTCATATTTTAGGTTTCGAGTAAAATCTCTTTTTAGGGAATAAAATCTAATTAATAGTGCTAATAAAATTATGAAAAATTAACAAGGGTTATTTAATGATTTTTGATGAAGATAACAAGAGCACTTTATAAAATGTTATATTTAAATATTTTGGAGGAAGATTATTTATATAAACATATATTCTGATAATTATAGGCTTTTTCAATGTATCAAAATCTTTTCATGCAGATATAGGTATTTTAAGCTTTCATTTATCACTTTAAAAGTGGATGGATCAAGCTCATGAAAAACAGGCACCTTAAGCACTTAAATATTAAATTTAATAAAAATAAATCAGCTGTTTTTAATTTAATTTGTCTACTTGTATTTTTACAAACATTTACATTTATTAAACATACTGGTATCGATACAACATAAACCATTTATTTAAAGAACAACTGTTAACAATAAGTTAAAGATATGAGAACTTCAATATATTAATCAAACTAAACAAAAGTTAAGCTGGTAGCAGTAGCTCTTAGGATGTAATAGAAAATTTGAACTTTCAAAAATTAATTTCTTACATTTACCTTTGTATCAAACTCATATGAAATTCAGCACATTTCCAAAAAATAAACAAAAAAAAACTATGACAGAACTATTGGTTGTTATCTAATACCCTCTTCTGCAGTTTGCATGAACCATTTTTTTAATGCTGAATGAGTTCTATTTGCTTTTGTAAATGATCACATTTAAAAGGCTAATTTATAGTAAAGTTGATGGCTTAAGTATTTCACATTCTTTTCATATTTCATTGATAAGTTCTTCAATATATTTACCACCCAAGGCTCTTTTTCATCAAACTTTAATTTATTTTTCACTTCTGTATTTATTTCAATCATCATCTAATTTTGCCATTTTTTGTATTCAATAATATATTTTGAGAACATAAGAATCATCTAACATTCGAGTATTTTTAATGGTTAACTTTTTTGCCTTTAATTATCTTGTTTATTTGCTAGAGCGAAAAATATTTTAATGTATTCTTTCTTTCATTTAAATTATTTACTTGATCATATATGCTGATCATACATATGGCATATAGATTCAAATTTATAGTTGAATCTTGGGGAAAACCTTAATTTACCCACCCCTGAAAATTTTATACACTTGGTAATGTCAATATAATGCAGTCCAGTATTGTGACTACTTTTTTAAAATGATCTGCCACTTCCACTTGCAATATTTTTTTCAGGGAAGGGGGGTCTCTACCCGGATTTTTGAAGAGCAAAATTTGTGTGTGATAAACATGGGATTTAACTATGCCCAATGATGTAATCCATCAAGGGTAGGTTATAGGCCTCAGATACTCTAAGGTTTTTCCAATTCTTCTTAATTTATTCATAAAATATTGTATTTTCAATCTTCAAATTTTTGAAAGTCTTCAGATACTTAATTGTCTGCCTACAATTTTAAATAGCTCTCATGTTTGGTTCTTCACAGATTTGCAGATGAATTCCTGGATTGCAAAACCAGAATTGTTATTATTATAATTCACTGCTTGATGTCAACTTTGGAAGTGGCAATTTTTCATAAAATAAAATGATAATTTTTTTTTTTTTTGTTTTATCTTCTTTTCTCAATCTTCATGTTCCATTGATACTTTCTGCTATTGCTTCTTAATTAGCACTGAATACCTTTTCAAAAAATGGCTTTTGGCCTTAATTTACTTCAATTAAAAAATTTTTTATATTTAATTAAAAATATAAAGACACTTCTTTTGAATGATTTCCCAATCAACTTTTTATATTAAAATTTTTACTCCCCAAAATTTGTCTAACCCAAAAAAAATTGATAGAGGGAGTCAAGTTCCATCTATGATGACCTCATTTGATATAGAAATAAAAATATTTAATATTCAAGTATTAAAAAAATACAAATTATCTAACTGCTACTGCCCTTGAACTAAGAAGTACTGTTTTATTACTGATGATTCTTCTCAATCAGTTGAGAAATTAAATAATAATAAGAGTTTGCTTACATTATATGAACCAAGAAAGTGATAGGAATCAAGTATACTTGCAAGTGATAGGAAAGAAGTCTCCACAGTTTAATTATACTTTAAATTACTAAGAAAGAAAAGTTGGCTTTAGAAACTTGTGGACATCTAAAAAATCTGTAGAACTCTCCAAGGCGAAAAGAAGGCAAAGCAAAGTTAGTGATGGTGAATTGAATATAGAATTCATAATGTTTCCTATACATTAACTCTGAATAGGGTTAGACTTACAAATTCTTAGGTCATCTACTATTTTACAGGTGAAATTTCTACAAAAAGTATAAAAATCTAATTGCTAAATATTAAAAACTATAGCCAGGGTATTGAAAACTTTCATTTATTCCTTGCAAGATGAAAAATTGCTTTTCAGACAAATTTGTTTATTCTTATCCAAAAAGAATACACAAATAATAATACTACAAGAAAGATAATGATATTACTATATGAAAAAAAAAAATGCTANTTACAGAATTATGTTAATAAGGAGCTAACATTTAAAGTATATTACATGAAATTTAAATATAGTCCGTAAATAACATTTTAATTAAATTTAAGAAATGTTGCCTTAATTTGAAGAATATTATTAACTAACGTTAATTTTCATTGAAAAATGTATTTAATAAATATTGGTAAAAACCGAATAATGACAAACATATTAATGAACATTCAATTTATTAATCCTCGATCCCCCCCCTTCATAAACTGATTTCAATAATTAATGGAGGCCTTTTAATGGATGAATAAAGAATCTGGAATTGATTATGGTTTTCCTATTTAAAAATTTAAGAGACACCCAACCCTCATAGTCCAATATTTAATTATTTTCCTCAATATTTGTAGAATTGATGAAATAAATAAACAATTAAAAATTACCTTTTAAACTTATAATGCTTGATACATTTTTCACAACTCTACCCCTCCCTCCCCCTTGACCGAATACATCCATCATTGAACTTATCTAATGATTTGCAGAAAAAAAGCACAAATACTAAATTTAGTTTTTCTGATTTAAGAACTTCAATACTGGAAGGTTTCAAAGGAGATGTTGAAGATTTTAAAAATAGATTATGTGAAGAGTAAAGATAAATGTGTTTATAAATAAATACATAAAAATATATATACAGTAAATAAGAACAGGTGGGGTAAAGTTTAGTGAAAACACAAAAAGAAAATGTTATTCTTTGTATTTTTTCTTTTTGTGTTCACTACACTCTTCTTTTTGTGTACACCCCACCTGTTCTTATTTACTATACATATTGCAGGCTCGATTGTTTCATTTTACAATACATATATATATATGTATGTGTGGGTGTGTAAATATTTATGTAACAGGTATTATTGGTTTCATTCATAACATTTTTTAAATATATAAGTCTATAAAATTTCTTGGACAGCATATAATTATTAAACAAAGCTGAGAAAGTGTAATATTTTCAAAATCATTCAACTTTCTCTCATTGATGCTGTGAACCCATTTATCTATGCTTCAATAACATTTTTTAGGTTTAGCAGAGAGTGAATATAATCTAGTAATTACCTTCATTATAAAATTTATATTAAGAATGTCATGATACTTACCAAGAATGACACACTTAGTAAGTCAACCTGATTTAACTAAAACCTGCAGGCATTTCTATTCTGTGTCGTTTTCTACTACTACCATAAGATATAAACCAAGTAGAAATTTTATATCAGTAACTATGCTGTATCTTCAATAAAGTTTAAGTCTCCCTCCCCTGGTTCTATATGTTTGTTCTTATAGGACAATTTATGAGATATTATTAAAATCTTTTCTTGCAAAGTGGCAAGTCCTCTGAAACCTCAACAGTCTAATGAAAGTAACTTCCTTAAATAAACTCATGACAATATTTTTATTTCTTTAAATGCCTCGAACATTTTCTCACGCATTTGTCAAAGCATTTACCTTATGAATCACAGAACTTGCCTTTGGGCATTAGTCATTTGTATGCAATAATGTATTCTTAGTGAATACTAACTTATTTTTTAGAACTTGGACAAAGTGTTTTTTTACATAGATTCACCTATAAATTTTTTTTCTTTTATGATGTCCTCCTGTTAATCTGGACATTTTAAGTAAATGAAAGAGGTTTTTTTTTTACCTTTGTAATGAGTTTGGGTACTCTCTCAATTATAATTATTTGAGTGTAATAAACTTAGGTAGGCTTAGGTAATACAGACTTCCATGAATCCAGTAAAGTTAATCTAACAACATTTAAATTAATTTATGCAAAAAAGTAAAATAAATAGTACATCTATCTAAATAAACTTGATGATGCTGCAAAAAAAAAAAATATAATATTTTTTTATACTATTCTATTTCAAAGTGCTTTTTCCAATTCAAATATTTCTGGCTTGATACATTTATTAATTTTTTAAGAAATATTATTTGAGAAATTATAGCAAATAAGCCTTTTCTTCAAAAATAACATTTTAATTATTTACCTAATTGAACTAAATTTTTGTTTTGTAATTAAACATATCATAAAGTCAAATGTGTGTATGATTAACACTAAACTTAACCAAAGCATTAAAACACTACACAAATAAAGATAAAAATTCATGTAGGCCCACTATAAACAAGTGTGGCCATAACAGCAAATAATATTTGTAGTATAAAAATAAAATTTACTAGTTGTTTTATAAGGTTTAGTGAAAAAATATTTAAGTTTTATAAACACTCTCATGTTGTAAAAAATAAATAAAATAAAATTTATAAATAAAAAACGCTATGCTTAGAAGATAAATAAATTAATGCTTTTACTAACTCTTCAAATTGACATTTATAGATAAAGATAGATAAACTCTGTAAATATAGAAAAATTTCAAAAGGAATTCTATAATAGGATAACAAACATTTTCCCCACAAAAAGATAATTATGCAAAACTCATAAAGTAAAATAAAATAAAGGAATGATTTATTAATTTAAAAACAAGGAGTTCCCCAATGATTCATTACTTCAAAACAGAATTATTTTCAGAGAGATTTTCCATTCTATAGTAGTGGAAACAGTGGATTTTCAGACCACAATTTTATCTGGACAATTAGTGTTTAAAAAAAGTATAAATAAATAATTAGCATATCTCACAAGCCAAATATGTCAATGAAAAAAATAAATGTCTGCTATGATTGGCTCTTAGTAGACCACAGATTCACAGGCGGAGCTAAACATCTGCCAAATATTTTATTTGTAAAAGTTTCATGGAATAAAACTTAAATGCCATTACATTTTGCACATATTGTATTCTTTATAAGTTTTGATTCCTTTCTCCGTTTAAGCCATCTTTAGACAGAATGAAACACATCTGATTTAAGAAACATTTCAAATTAAAGGACACTTAAGTATAAATATATGTGTGTATAAAATAATTATAATATTATTATTAGATACTTGAAAAATTACTCATATATATAAATTGATGAATTTTTAATACGAGAAATTTGAAATTGCATTTTTCTAATCTTTTACTTCAGCAATTATGTGGCTTAAGAAATCCCAATCTGTATTTAAAATTACACAGAATAAAGAAGGATTCAGTAGAATTGGTTTTGTATAATGTAATTAGGTTGGGACACTTTGTGTATGTCCATTTAAAATTAGGAATGCAGCCTATTCTATTTAAAGAGAGACAAATTAAGGGGCATGATTTCAGCAAAATCTTTGGTCTGGCCGATGGTATCTTGGAAAAGCCAATATCTAAGAGATACTAGACTAGTATCCAAGACAAAGACAAGAATCTAAGAAGAGGACCCTGACTTTAAACTACCTGACAGTAACACAGCATCACCAGTATTGTAGTAGGAGCTGAAACAGTATTGTTTGGGTAGGTACATTTTGGACATTGTATAGAGGAACAGTTGATGTAAAGTGAACTGCAAGAGACAGTTACCTAATCCCTGATACATGTTTCAGCTATGAGGGAAATTGGTATGAATTAAGTGAGATAAGATCTATAACCCTCGAGATCCAGGGAAACATATCTGACTCAATTTGTGAAGTTTTCTCATCTGATCCACAGAACAGACTTAGCCCCTCTTCAAAGTATCTGATATGTATTGGGGAGGTTGAGAGGAACAAAAAGTCCAACCAGCGGGGACTTCTAAACCAATATTGGAAACATAAGGTGGAGATAACTGGCTCCATCTTCAACGTGTAACATTTACACGAGGTTAGTAATCAATAGGTTGAAAGGCTTTTTAAAAAAAATTAGGCTGGAGATCAGGGCAACAATGATGATGATGATATATGCATATTTTTTTTATCATGGTGAAGTCCATAGATCTCAAATAAGGCCTATATGAAGGCAAGACTTCTAATAAATTGAGGTACTTATAAATTTAGATAAGATTAAGTACATAGCCCTGTGCTGATTGTTCATTACCAATAGTGCTAACTGAAAGAAGATTTTAGCATGAAAGATAAGTATCTGCGAGGAACAAATGAGGATTTGAGTCACATCTCAAGAAAATGAGAGGTATATTTAGTCAGCTTAGAATGGGGAGTATAATTAATAAGAGAATCATATAGCATGATTGTGAAGCCTGCAATGATTCAGCAGTTACTGTAACAAGCTTCTGATGTGGATACATCAATGAAAAATATGAGGCAACAGATGACAATGTCATCACCCATAAATAATTAATTGCTTATGTTGAGAGAAGACTGGATTTATTTAAATTTGTCTAAAAATTCGAAGTACATAGAGTTGGATTGGACTAATTTTATGGAAGCCTGGCTCCAATGCTTCTAAATCTGAGGAACCCTCAAGGCCAGTTAAGGCAAAGTTCACTCTAGGAAGACTTGAAAAGACCCAAGGTCAGAGGCATTTGTAGACTGCAGAAATGATGCCTGTTTAAGCTTTATGCTACTTAAGTAACCCCAAGGAAGTGGATCAGAATCAGTCAGAAGTAGATGCTGTGAATAATTAAATGCAACTACAATTACCCCTGGCTATTAGTTAAGTAAAATATGTTTTTGAATACATGTTTCATTAGTTTTTAAATGAAACTTTTACCATTTAAATGAATAATTAATTATGTTTAATTAATAATTAAAGTATAGTTACACCCTCATCTAGCTAGTTTTCCATATTTAAACAAAATTATTAACAATTGTTTAATATTATTCACAATAAATTTTTACATAGTATTTTTAAAAACAATATGCAAAAATTTCATCACAGTACTATTATCATTATTGCCTTTAGTATAAATGATTGGTTTACTGTTATTATTATTAAATAATTCATTATTTACAAAATTAAGATTGGCAAGGTGCCATTTAGATTCCTTTAATTTTTAGATATGCAACAATTTATAGCCATTTTAGGCCACACATTTTTTAGTGCCACTATCAGTTCTCGCACTTTGAATAGTAAACTCTTTTTTAATTTCCATTAACTTCCTGCATTTTGTATGCATAATACAATTGCAGGACAAATTCTTACTAGTGTTTTTTTTTAAATTTATTTCCAAAATAATTGTCCTAGATCTATCATAGTTGGTTTCATTTGCGATGGTCCCAACTTGAGTTATAAAACCAGGAAGTACTATCCTCTCTTTTTCCCCAAGTGCTATCAAGACTATTCTCCTGTTTAACAAAATTTTCCTGAAATAAAAAAAATATATTAGTATTAAATTTTAATAATATAATATAATTATTTCAACATATATATCTAGACAGCAAAATGACCGAATATTGCTTTTTGGAAATAGTTTTTTAGTTTTTGCAAATTTTTAAAATTGAACTGAACCATAATGATATATTTTATTAACAGTTATACCAAAAAATTTCATATTAACTGCTAGTATGCTTTAATTCACTGGCATGCTTTTCTCTTCCTTCCTAAAAGCTCATGAGCTCATTCTTCATTACAATGCCTACTCCTATTGAGTACCTTCTGTTAAAAGGGATGATTCCGAATATTGTGTAGATTGATTCATGAACTTAATTCTTCCTAATTACTTCAGCTCCTTTCTTCTTCACTTTAATGATTCTAATAATATTTAATATGCATGTCAACAGTAACTTGATTATTATTCTTTATCTATAAGTTGTCTCATCCAAATCATATTTTGTTTTACATGCTAAGTCATTTCCTTCTATTTTTTTCTAAATCACAGGTTTAGAACTAAATTTCTATGATTCCTATGCACTTACAAAGTCAAAAAATGACAAAAATTCAAGTTATATTAAGAATTTATATGGGTAGCAAAGAAACAGAAAGGTTTGAGAAACTGAATGCTAGAATATGAAATATATAAATTAATATTATCATAATTAAAATAAAACTTTTTACGAGAATAAAATAGCCCTGACTACACAAAAGAATTTGACTTTGTTTTATCAACAAAGTCAACCCTTTATAAAGGGCTGAATTTAAAATTTCTCTAACATGCAAATGGTTATACTTGTTGAGCATATTTTCAGCATTGCCATTTTGTTAGAAACAGTGAGTTTTATTTTGTTCTCTGAATTTTTTTCCCATCTCCTATGGTCAATTATGACCACTTACATTAGTCAATTGAAGGTTTTTGATGCTAAAATCAAAGCAAACTTAATAGCAAATGTAATATGTATAAAAAAATGTCTTTGTTTCATAATAAGGAAGTAATTATACTTAATGTGGTAGGCCAAATTTTGTAATGAGGTAAGTTTTGGCTCCCCCCATTCCTCCTGTTAGTCAAACATGTGATTTTATTCATATTAGTTCACCAGTTACTATCAAAATCAATATAATTATGTTCAAACCATTAGTCTTTTACATTTCCCTTATATGAAGCAACAAAGGTTATGAGGCTCAGCCACTTTATTGATTTTAAAATTGCCCCAGGAGATAAAATACTAGAATTAAAACCCTCTACAGTGGTTGAGGAGTAACTAGTGCTGACATGAATAACATGCATGTAAACAAACTAATGAAGACTTATAACTGCTATCACAATGATCATATCATCATAATTAGTTGTAGGGCAGAATTGAAGAATAAAGAAAAAACAAAAGTTACATCCCGAGTTAAAATCCAACAGAAAATAAGGAAAGACTTTTTTGGCATGCATGTTATCCAGTATTACTAATCAAGACTCGGATTAGTTCATGGACTTGTACCCTAGAAAAGAAAAATTAAAGTAAATGGTGCCAAAGAATAAAGGATGAAGACTTTGACAGAAAATATTCATTTTTTAATAACTATAAGAGATTTATCATACCTTTGAATTGAAGGTTAATTATTATTATAATTAATAACTATATGTGATTGTTCAAAATAGTGTTGTTAGTGCCAACAAAAACAGAAATTAACCAAACCCCAGGAATGTCTGTCAACTTTCTATCAGTGAGCCAAAGAACAAGGAAAGAAAACTGACAAATTCAATGCTGGGAAAATTTATGACTCTGAAGGAACTTCTGCAGTAGAACTTATCTCAAATGTTAGTTGAGAAAAAAGGTATTTATAAATTAGATGACTAACAACCATTAATGAACAGTGAATTACCAAGATGCCCTTTTTCACTGACAAGTAGGAAATTTAAATAGATGTAGTATGCACAAATTGAAGGACATGGCTGAGAGTCTTAATGATCTGAAGTGCAGTGATAATACCAGTAAAATGAATTTACTCGGGAAACAAGTACATATTCCTTTCAAGCCAAGTAAATTCAAAATGGGTAGATTTTAGGGGTGGCAAAACATTTCCCAAAATGGATAGACAATTTCACCTCATTTACATTTGTATACTTTGTACTCTAGTGGAGAGCAAAACAGACAAGAACATTAAAAACATTCAGTCAAACAATAGTAGTGAATATATATTAATAGGATTATATTGCACAGAAAGGAATCAGGCATCAACAAACTTTCAGATATTCTCCGGAGTAGTGAAACGAGCTTACAGAAAAATAGTGAAGAAAGGAATGTGCATATTATAAGATACTAAACACCAATTTAAAAAAAAGCCTGTTCTCACAGCAGTTGGTGTCTCACAAAAGCAGTGAATGAAATAATGCCCCAAGGAAGCATGGTCCTCTCTTAGCCAACCATACATTTTTTGGGTGCAAAGCTAAGGGGCAGATACCCATAGAGAGGAGATAATAATAGGAAAATTTTGAAAAGTTCACATTTGGGAGGTACAGTGAAATCACCAAGGTTAATCAACTAAAGGATCCAATTTGTAAGAAGAAAGTTAGCAAGGATGTAGTGTTCCTTTAATAAAATAAATAGTTAATAAAAAACTTCTGTTCATACAAATAACCAGATGGAACAAGAAACCGAAAATACATCACAAAAAGAGGTAATCGAAGATGTAAATTCTGATGATGAACCATTTCATGGTTTTTCTGGCATGGAATATGAAGAAGAGCCTCTGCAAACACCTAGAAAATCCACTCATTATTTAGCAACAGGAAATGATGAGCCTTCACATCTTGAAGGAGTGGCTGAGCAAAATGTAGGGAAATTGGAATACTGCTGTGCAGGATGAATGGACAACACGAGGGGAAGGCACATTCAAGGACAAGTGGGTGTTTAAGTTAAAGGACAACAAAAGAAACTCAAGGTTCAAGGCTAGACTTATTGTGAAGGGAGGTAGCCAACGGCTAGGCATTGATTATATACAGATTTTATTGCCAGTGATGAAGCACTCATATTATGACTTAAATTTGCTCTTGCTGTAAAAGAAGACTTGTCTACTATTCATCAGGATATTAGACCACATACTTCCATGGATTTCTTGAAGAATATAAATAAATAAATGAATATGTATGTATATATTGTTCTTGTGCTCAGAGAATCATACCTATTATATATATATTTATTGTAATTGTTTTTGTATGCAATGAATATGGCAAAGTGTTGAAAAAATAATTATCGTATGTGTTAACTAGGCCATATTTTGTAAAGAGATAGGCTTTGGCTACCCCCACTCTGCGTCTGTTCACCTGCTGCTATCATAGTCAATATAGTAATGTTCACATCATTAGTCAGGTTTAAACATTCTCCCCTCCATATGCATCAACATTTATAATTTAACTATTGGAATAAAATTTGTAATTAAAGTTGTTCCTGCCTTTGGATGTACCTAATTACATCTAAATGTGAACAGATAACTCTTTGGTGGTTTATTTATCCGTTAAAATTTTAAAACAGCTATAACTTTGAAACATTCACAAGAACTAGTAGTAGTAACAGCTTGATTTTTACCCCAGTGAAAAATTATTAAAATGTACATATTTAGGTCTGCAAGTTTTCGTCTTATCCCCACCATCTATACTCAAACAGATTTCAAATTCATACTATTCGAATAATTTTATTTAATTCTCTGCAATTTTGGTCATTCATATTATTATTTTAAAATTGTACATTGAAATATAACATTAAATAAATAATAAAACTAATATTGTGGTATAATAGCAGGGTTTTAATGATAATACTCATTAGTTGTATACATTACTTAGCATTTAGAAAATTCTGATCAAATAGAAGTAAAATGCAATGAAAACATCTTAAGAAATGATCCAGTGATGTTTTTCATGAAAATGTACAACATAAGCATTAGAAGAATACTCTATTCATCTAACATGTTCTATATTTTACATGTATTATACTCTAATATTTTTTTTCTTAAATCTAATAATAGTGGGGATGTTAATGATTTTCAATTTGAGTCATCCTCTAACGGAGGAAAAAATAAGAGAAGGATATTTCGCTTAGAGGAGGAAGAGAGTGTGCGATAGGCGTTAAAGAAGCGAGGAGTAGATTAAAGCAGAAGAGGTCTGCCTGGCCCATGCTCTGCAAGAGAAAACTTCAAACTGCTTGGGCGGTAAAATATTGGAATATGAATGTATGCCTGACTTCCTCTTACTCCCCTCCCTCCTTTTCCCATCTCTTGATTTCAGCTATTAATGAACTCATTCACTTGTCAAGAAAGAAGCTCCAGTTAGGATCTTACCAAATACCGAATTTGATTTCTTTATTTAAAAAATTATGGATGTTTTGGACTATAACAGACAAATGAAGATAAGATAAATATTTTTAAGAAATAATACTGGAAACATATCAAGCTTACTCGTTTAGTTTGTTTCTAAATTACATTAATGACACATGATAGAGAGGTGCAGAGGATAGTTCTTTTAAATTTAAGAGGACTTATTGCTGATTAATATGACTTACATGATGCAGCAAATAGCAATATAATTGAAAATTTTATAATCATAAGCATATTAATTAAAGAGAGCATTAATTATAAATATAAACTATAATTAAACCATCCATAGCTTTAGATATATCTTCTGCATAGTCCTTGACAATATCTCAAGTTGAGAGGTATACTTTCAGGGGTAGTATTTTAAGCTAATTATATCCCAAAATCATTGCACTATTTGCTTCCATCAAACATATAGATTTTTTATTTCAATATGTAAACAAATATTTATAAAAGCTTTAAATTTCACTCACAGAGTTTGGAGGATGTGATGGGGGTAAGTAATCCATGTTAGAGTAGTACCCAGAGTAACTGTGAGAGTAACCTGTTGAATAGCTTGTGGCCGGAGCACTTAACCGTGTCTGCTCTCCATTTGAATCAAGAACTGCTGGGCTCCAGATGCTGGAGTTACAACCTGTAAATTTTGTATAACTACTATTTTGTGTATTTGTTTTTGATAATTGTAATAAAAAGTAAATTTTTAGAATAGGAATAAATTAAAGTACAATAAAAGACGAATACATTACTTAAGAAAATGATCAGCACAATTGTTGCTTTAAAATAACCAAAATAAATATTTTACTTTGTTCTATTGTTAAAGCAAAAACTGCTTTAACAATTTAGATAATAATAGTCATAAATATTTTCCCAGAAGCCTTTTAACACTGCCAGTAATTGTATCTAAATTACGGGCAGTGTTAAATTTTTTTGGTAAAAAAGCATTGCAAAGAAGATGTTTTCTTGTTGGGGTTCGGTCAAGGTAGATCCAAAAAATACAAATTTAAAAAAAAGTATTTTTAAAAATTATCTGCCAATGCCAGGCAGATAATTTTAAAAAATACATTTTTTTTTACCAAACCCCAACAAAAAAAAAAAGCATCTAATAATTATATCTACGATAAAAAAAAAAACAAAAAAAAAACTCCATTATGCAAACCATATTCTCTAATTTGACTGTTTTATTTATTTATACACTAACTGGTCCTAGTGGTTTATGCCAATAAAAGTGAATAGCTGCAAGAATTGTTTAATGATTTATTTTCATATGAGGCATGAGAAGTAAAGCCAATCCACAGTACTGAGCACACACCATGATTTTGCCAATTATGATATGAAATTTATGTATTTTTTTAAAGCAGATTGACATATTTGTATAGGTTTTTTACAAATTGTACTCCTTTTTCTCAAATAGTTTATGTGGAAAATAAAATTGTAAGAAAAGATCCATAAGTCTATAAGGTATATTCTTATAGGTTTACACCTGAAAAGCCTATTATGATCTACACCTCCGTGTGTATGGGCAATGGCTTTTAAATTTCATACTTTGAACTCAGCTATGATTTCTTTAAGTTAAGTTCAAACCATTATTGTGCTTATTTATTGTCAAGAGCAAAGTCCCACTTGTTTCTTAACATGTAGGGCACCCATCATGACTTCTTTGCCTTCTATTATACTGTTTTGACAAATTTGTTTTCATTTAACAATTTTTTGTTTTCCGACCCCATAGTCTGAATTCTCCATTCCAATTGGGGCTCACAATACTTTTTAGGGACTTTTTCAGGTTAACCTCCCTTTCTGTTATATTAGTGGTGAATCTTTTATTTCAGTTTAGATGGCTCCTGGTTACCTTCAAGCAACTTGGGAGTCCTTCAAGCCCAGTCGATATTGTCACTGTTTTTATAAAATCAGATCCAAAATTAATTTTAGGTCTCATAATCTGAGGGTTTTCATGGAATGGAGTGATTTCCCCAGCTCACAACCCTCAACCTTTGAGTCCCCATTATTTTAGTAGGGAGTTTGCTCACATAAATGACTTGTCTCCCATACAAGGTTATCATTCCCCATTTTCATACCTGTTGAGACACTAGGACCTGACTACGCTTTATTGATGAACTTTGTAAGTTCAGGGATACAAGATAACCCCTACTACTACTAAACCCAGAACCTTTAGAATACAAATCACATAACATATGCAAACCACTACACCACTGGTGTCCCTTTTCTACCTGCATTAGATACATTGTATCTGTACAAATAAAATTATGTATATATATATATATATACATCACAAAAAGAGGTAATCGAAGATGTAAATTCTGATGATGAACCATTTCAAGGTTTTTCTGGCATGGAATATGAAGAAGAGCCTCTGCAAACACCTAGAAAATCCACTCATTATTTAGCAACAGGAAATGATGAGCCTTCACATCTTGAAGGAGTGGCTGAGCAAAATGTAGGGAAATTGGAATACTGCTGTGCAGGATGAATGGACAACACGAGGGGAAGGCACATTCAAGGACAAGTGGGTGTTTAAGTTAAAGGACAACAAAAGAAACTCAAGGTTCAAGGCTAGACTTATTGTGAAGGGAGGTAGCCAACGGCTAGGCATTGATTATATACAGATTTTATTGCCAGTGATGAAGCACTCATATTATGACTTAAATTTGCTCTTGCTGTAAAAGAAGACTTGTCTACTATTCATCAGGATATTAGACCACATACTTCCATGGATTTCTTGAAGAATATAAATAAATAAATGAATATGTATGTATATATTGTTCTTGTGCTCAGAGAATCATACCTATTATATATATATTTATTGTAATTGTTTTTGTATGCAATGAATATGGCAAAGTGTTGAAAAAATAATTATCGTATGTGTTAACTAGGCCATATTTTGTAAAGAGATAGGCTTTGGCTACCCCCACTCTGCGTCTGTTCACCTGCTGCTATCATAGTCAATATAGTAATGTTCACATCATTAGTCAGGTTTAAACATTCTCCCCTCCATATGCATCAACATTTATAATTTAACTATTGGAATAAAATTTGTAATTAAAGTTGTTCCTGCCTTTGGATGTACCTAATTACATCTAAATGTGAACAGATAACTCTTTGGTGGTTTATTTATCCGTTAAAATTTTAAAACAGCTATAACTTTGAAACATTCACAAGAACTAGTAGTAGTAACAGCTTGATTTTTACCCCAGTGAAAAATTATTAAAATGTACATATTTAGGTCTGCAAGTTTTCGTCTTATCCCCACCATCTATACTCAAACAGATTTCAAATTCATACTATTCGAATAATTTTATTTAATTCTCTGCAATTTTGGTCATTCATATTATTATTTAAAAATTGTACATTGAAATATAACATTAAATAAATAATAAAACTAATATTGTGGTATAATAGCAGGGTTTTAATGATAATACTCATTAGTTGTATACATTACTTAGCATTTAGAAAATTCTGATCAAATAGAAGTAAAATGCAATGAAAACATCTTAAGAAATGATCCAGTGATGTTTTTCATGAAAATGTACAACATAAGCATTAGAAGAATACTCTATTCATCTAACATGTTCTATATTTTACATGTATTATACTCTAATATTTTTTTTCTTAAATCTAATAATAGTGGGGATGTTAATGATTTTCAATTTGAGTCATCCTCTAACGGAGGAAAGAATAAGAGAAGGATATTTCGCTTAGAGGAGGAAGAGAGTGTGCGATAGGCGTTAAAGAAGCGAGGAGTAGATTAAAGCAGAAGAGGTCTGCCTGGCCCATGCTCTGCAAGAGAAAACTTCAAACTGCTTGGGCGGTAAAATATTGGAATATGAATGTATGCCTGACTTCCTCTTACTCCCCTCCCTCCTTTTCCCATCTCTTGATTTCAGCTATTAATGAACTCATTCACTTGTCAAGAAAGAAGCTCCAGTTAGGATCTTACCAAATACCGAATTTGATTTCTTTATTTAAAAAATTATGGATGTTTTGGACTATAACAGACAAATGAAGATAAGATAAATATTTTTAAGAAATAATACTGGAAACATATCAAGCTTACTCGTTTAGTTTGTTTCTAAATTACATTAATGACACATGATAGAGAGGTGCAGAGGATAGTTCTTTTAAATTTAAGAGGACTTATTGCTGATTAATATGACTTACATGATGCAGCAAATAGCAATATAATTGAAAATTTTATAATCATAAGCATATTAATTAAAGAGAGCACTAATTATAAATATAAACTATAATTAAACCATCCATAGCTTTAGATATATCTTCTGCATAGTCCTTGACAATATCTCAAGTTGAGAGGTATACTTTCAGGGGTAGTATTTTAAGCTAATTATATCCCAAAATCATTGCACTATTTGCTTCCATCAAACATATAGATTTTTTATTTCAATATGTAAACAAATATTTATAAAAGCTTTAAATTTCACTCACAGAGTTTGGAGGATGTGATGGGGGTAAGTAATCCATGTTAGAGTAGTACCCAGAGTAACTGTGAGAGTAACCTGTTGAATAGCTTGTGGCCGGAGCACTTAACCGTGTCTGCTCTCCATTTGAATCAAGAACTGCTGGGCTCCAGATGCTGGAGTTACAACCTGTAAATTTTGTATAACTACTATTTTGTGTATTTGTTTTTGATAATTGTAATAAAAAGTAAATTTTTAGAATAGGAATAAATTAAAGTACAATAAAAGACGAATACATTACTTAAGAAAATGATCAGCACAATTGTTGCTTTAAAATAACCAAAATAAAAATTTTACTTTGTTCTATTGTTAAAGCAAAAACTGCTTTAACAATTTAGATAATAATAGTCATAAATATTTTCCCAGAAGCCTTTTAACACTGCCAGTAATTGTATCTAAATTACGGGCAGTGTTAAATTTTTTTGGTAAAAAAGCATTGCAAAGAAGATGTTTTCTTGTTGGGGTTC
>KZ809261.1:53726-73814 GCA_000696205.2 Oncopeltus fasciatus | reverse complement strand
GGGGGGGGGGGGGGGGGGGTGAGATCACTCTTCCTGCATCAGCTTTTCTTTTTATTAATGAAACCAAATATCGATATTTAATCTCTTTTTCACAGCTTACGTTGAATGTGATCTTTTTTATGACTATAATTGTTATGGGAAAAGGGGTTTAAAAGAACCAAAATTGAAAATCTTAATATCTTCATTATTTTTAGCGTTATGAAAGAATGTGTAAAACAAAATAGGTGTTAAATAATTTATATTTCAAAACATTAAAAAAAAAAAGAAATTAAAAAGAAGAAGAAGTTATTCTTTTTTGGTTAAATAGAATGAGGGGATGGGGGGAGGGGGGTTAAAGGGAGAACAAAATCTTAATAACTTCATTGTTATTATAGTTATGAAAATATTTATAGATTATAATGAGCGTTAAATGTATTTTTTAAAGGATTATGTCCCATATAATTGTTAACCCCCTCCCCCACACACTTAAAGCTTATTTAACTCTTAAGCTGTTGCTTGACTGGCCAATATCATTTACCGATGAAATGAAATTATGGAGTGAATCCAAAATTCTTTTTATTATTTATTTATTTGAAAATGTATTGTTCAGTGAACGTGAGTGGGACTGATCCCCGTCGACAGAAAGAATGTCTACCGGACTGGAGCAAGGAGAGTGGGGGGCCATTTGAACGTAAACAATGCAGGGGTAATCCTCGAAGGAGACCTGAATTATTGAGTGTGACTGATGGAGCCTGCTCAATCCATAATAGATCAGCTGACTGCCGGGGAGGACTGTCGTGTGTTTCAAGGTAACCCGAGACCCTCCTGGAACTGTAGAACTGTGTCTGTGCAGAGAGAGAGAGAGAGAAGCCCTCGTTGGGCTTCACCATTGATCTCTCACTTGTAATTCTTCCCCGAGCTATCTCCCACAACGGCAGTCAGCATTCGACGCAAGGATTTCTTTTTTACGCCTTTTTCTCTCTCTCTCTCTCCTTTTTCCCTTTTCCTTATATAACCAATAACAAATTATTACAATGGCGGTCATATATTCTTAAGTGGTTGGGCCAAAAGATAGAGTGAAATTTCAAAAATAAACAAATAGCTTTGGAAGGGAAAAAAAGTGTTAAAGACTATTTTAAATTCTACTTGAGAAATTGAAACAAAATCCTACTGCAATGCATTTTGGCTTAGATTCATTAACGATTTTTTTTTNACATAATGTCTGTCAAGCCCTACAACAAAATACAAAGCACACAAGTTTATCGAGGAGGTTTGGTTCCATTTATATTTCTTGTCTGACAAAAACGAAGAGGTTTAGGAGAAATACGAGACTCCTACAAGTGAACCACAAAATAGGGATGAAATTCGAACCTTTTGGAAGGCAGACTTAAAATTAAATCTTTCAGAAGATTCAGAATGAAAAATTCTTGAATAGGAAACAAAATAGATGAAATTCTACTTTTGACAGAAACAAAAATCATTTAAATTTTCTTTAATTTTATTCATAATTGTTCAGTGCTCGTCGTAAATGAAAGTATTCTTCATCTGAAAAATATTTAGACATAAACTTCACAGGTCAACAGGAAAAATTTATGTTCTGAGACACTGAGACACAAAGATTTATGCTAAATGAAAATGAAATATTTAAAATATCCTTGTATGACCTCCTACTAATTTAAAGTATAAATTGTGGGAAATAAAAGTCATTTGAAACTCATGAAACATATTTTAGTTACGGGATTATTAGCATTTTGATAAATGGTCTATTTTTATAAGGGTTTGAATGTTTGGACAACTCTTCATAAGAGTTGTTGTCCATATATTCATGCAATAGCAGGGCTATTTGAAATATATAATTTAAATATCAATATATCATTGTAACAGATTATATAACAGATTAAAATATTGAATTACCACCAGTCTGACTAACAAGGCTAACTTACTAAGTATAACAAAAGTATGAGGTTAACAAGCAACCATAAGTGCACCTCAAATGGTTTCTGTGCCTAAGTGGTCACAGTTAAAGTTAAAAGTAATGAAATTTAACAAATTTCAGATTAGTGGTGAATGATTATTCATGTATGCTATATAGCGAAATTAAGTTATTAAGTAAAGGAATTTTCATAAATGAAAAAAATATTAAAATAACATTCTCTAAATCATTAAAGGTAGAAAAATGCTAATAAATAATGTGTTTTAGGTTTAAAATAAAGCTATTTGCCTGGAAAACAACAGTATAGTTCAAAAGTTTGCAATACAGCATTATTTATTTAATTTCCACCCCATTTGATTTATTTCTCTATTCCTCATAATCATTCCTTATACCAGCTCTGCCAAGTTTCATCCGGGAGTGGGGCACATCCATCGTCCTAAGGCCACAGAATGTATTATTAGTGAAATTCCTTTCAGTAGAGTCTGGGCTGTTAAACGAGTACTTTAGACTTTTCACTACGGTAAGGACCAAAAACAGAGTATAGGCCTCGGCAAGCTATGCTGGAACGTTGTCCTGGTGGAGGTGCCAGTTGTCCATTCTTGTCTCTGGCCACGGACTATTTAGGCTGTGTCTGACTTTTCCGTACCCCGATCGATAGAGCTCCACTGACGACAGTTACGGATATATTCTCATCATCAAAGACCCAGACATTGTTTTGAGTATGAATCGGCTCATCATAATAGCACCCAAGTCAATGGGCTAGACAGAAGTAGAGATTCCTTGATAAAGAGCGTCTTCGAAGTTCTCTTCTCCCAAGATTCTTTATGAAAATCATTACTATAAACCTTGACTAGTCAATGGGCTAGCCAGAAGTTACAAATAGTCATTGATTATCCATTAAAATATGAAATTTAAAAAGAAACATTATTCTTATGCTATTTATGGCGGAAATGCATTTGACAAAGAAATACATTCATTGGTTTTATGAAGAAGCCTAACCAAAACTGTAGCCTAAGGTAAGTTGGACTTATATGACACTGCAGATGGCCAATAGTTTCCTCATTTTCCTTTGAGGTGGGTGCCTATCCCTTTGAGGGATTCCGAAATATGCTTACTCCCTTAAATAGCTCCCAAAGAGTTTCTCAAAAAGTGGGTGGTAGGAGGTCAAGAGAATTTGCTTTGATGTTGTCCCGACAACGTAGGGGAGGAGGGCTTTCAAGGAAGGAAGGAACCCGACAGTTTACCTGGACTGCAGGTGTTCCTGTTCCCACACTTCATATTTTATGACCCAATAAAGTCATCTTGCCAGAACTCAGCTTCAACCAATCCTAAGTTTTGCATAGGATTTTGTCAAGTACATATAACTTTTACCCTAGATAAGTCTAATTCATCTTTCAAATTTCTTCATTATTTTAGTGCTTATTTATGCTTATAGCAAAAGTTTTATTTTTAAATAACAGCCATATTCTACCCATCTTGATATTTTCCCTACTTAATGAAATGGAAAAAAAAAAAAAAAATATTGTATGAGAAATAAAGCTTTGGAGAAGGAAAAATGTATTTCTAGAATTAGAAAACTCATCCGACTTATTATTATTTCTTAAATATGTTATTCTCTTTTTTATTTTCCCATTTAGTACAATCCATAAGTTATTCTAATAACCCTTTTAATGCCTCGCCCCTCTCACAATTCTAAAATATTTTCTAAAAAATATAATATTAAGTAATTTTTAGAATTAATGATATGAAATTTGAGCTACTTTTATTTATACAACATATAAAGATCTGTAAAATACCTTTTAATCTAAAATGATAATGGAACCATTTTTTTTTTTTTTTAATTTGACTTCAATCCCTCTTTTTACTTCAAGCGAAGTTACTTTTGACTAACAAACAATTTCTTAGTGTTCATTTCAACTTGGCAGCTTTCAAGACGACTGTTCAAATTATTACTGGGCGTACAGGTTGAGAGGGCGAATTCGGCTCCCAGTTAATAAACATTTCTCTGAGTTTGACTAATCTAACGGTATACGGCTTCTCGAATCGATTTTCGTTTTGACATAAAGATTTAAACAGTGCGAAATTCAGCCTGCTCTTTTCCTTACTGTATTTTTGCCATCCTCCACAGATAACTACCGAAATTGTTCACATTTTAAATCCGTCCATTTTTAAAATTATGTAATAATGACNTTCATTATTCAAAACATGACCTGTTTTCTACTTCTTAATGGAGGTGAAAGGTTTTTAAAAAATTTGAACTTTCGCCTCCCTTAAAATTTTAAAAAGTTACTAATAATAATCGTGCCTAAATTTCTAAGGACATTCATTACATTTTAACTTCTTAGTTTAATGAGTCAAAATTTTTCTGTAGAATTAAAACTGAAATGTTTCCTTGAGAATGATTTAGTTTTTGGGTTGATTAATTCGACTTTGTGGGTTTACAAAATTATCCTATAATTTTAATTTTCGTCAGTTTTTATATTTTAACCACCAAATGAATTGCATATTCATGAATATACATATAAAGAAAGATCTTTTACTTTCAGTTTTTTTCATAAAAGGCAATTATTAGCTTATGTTTAAAATAAAGCAGTATAAAATTATAGATTTAAATTATGACATATTCTTCAAGCAGAACGAACATTCATGAAAAAATAAACTATTATATTTCAAAATCTTGCTCCAATTCTCGGCCTGTGATTAAATTTAAACGGTGAAATCAGTTTAAGTACAACTTGCAGCCCAATAATCGTTCTCGTATAGTAAATATAATTGATTGTAATGAGTACTTTACGGTAATAGCACATTTGAGCGTTTTATACTTTTGTTCATTAAAATAGGAACTGATTTTATTATCATTACAATTTATAATAATTACTTCTGACTGAAGGACAACTCAAGAGTCAACTTGAAGTCCAAAACGCTTCGTTTTCTCTTACACATTTTTTTACTCACTTTAAATTCAAGCAATGGAAACTTAATTTGATGAACTTAAAATCATCAAATATTTAATTTGGTTGTGGTATTTTATCCCAAGTAAATTTCAAACAATTAATGAGAGGGAATAGAATATAAAAAACTATCTGTCCCAGCCAGGAATCGAATCCAGGTTCGATTCCTGGCTGGGACAGATAGTTTTTTTATATTCTATTCCCTCTCATTAATTGTTCTAAAGTATATATTCTAATATACTTTTCACGTACTCATTTACATATTTTTATTTGTTTTAATTACTGGCTGTTCTGTATTTAATTTCTCTTCTCAAAAAGCCTATAGTTACAATGTAAGCCGAAATTTGGGCGAATATTTTTATTTAAAAAAAAGTATATTATGAAAGTAAGTTGTGATTTTCGTTTTTCTACTTTTGGGCCGAACTCCTATTTCCTCTGTGGTCTTATATATCTATTGGTCAACTACATTTCTCTAAACTTGCCCGAACCAAGATGCGATATTCTCTAAATACCAAAAATTGGTTATTGAAAAGAGGATCTGACCATTTTTATTAGAAACGTGATTGAAGTCTTTCATAATATGTTTTTTTCCCTCTTCTTCTTAACACTAATAGTAACTAAGATTGTAAAGATATTCAATTTGGTTATTATCACTATGAGCGAATTTTACGAGCGAAAAGGTAATTGTGGTTCGGTCACAATGTTTATAAAAATATAAATTTTTTAAATGGTATTTTTGGATCTACCTTGACCGAACCTCTAACAAAAAACATCTAGTAATAATTTCTACCGTCATAAAACTTTCCATGTGAACATATTAAAAATGGAGATTCATGGATGTTTTCTATATATAAAGGGAATCGGCAAGTATTTGAACGAATTAAATGACCTATTGTTATTACATGATCTCGTAAGTTCTTAATGACTTGTGTAATTGGGGAAAGATAATATGTTGTACTGTTTTGTTCTAATGATTTCTATTTATGAACATTAAAAATGTTATTCAAAAAGGGAGTTTGTTGACCGTAGATATCATCTTAGAGTAAAAATGTTATTCTACGTGGAAGAAATATAATCTTTAATTGTTTTATCATTAATATGCTTAGAGAGAACCGCGGCGATTTGATTGTTTTTCCATCATTTTTATTGTAACTGATTATTTTTCAATAGCGCATCTTTGTCTTTCTAATGTATGTTGTAGCAAAACTACGAGTGACGCATGGGATATTATTGATTAGGTAAATAATCTAAAAGGTTATTTTCACTATCAATGAATATAGAACTATCATACCTTCTATTATCCGTCTTCATAGGTTTCTGCAAACCTGAAGATTGTTTGCAGAAACCAATGAAGACGGATAATAGAAGGTATGATAGTATTATTGATTACTTAGTACATTTCGTTGTAACGCATTCGTAGTAATCATCTTGTAATTATCACGTATTAATTAGTATTCACATTTTGTAATGTTTATTTATCAATTAATTACAAATATGTGGCTAGAATAAATGTTTACGCATTTTTCTTTGCAAAAATAGTCATTTCAATAGATTAATAATTAGTATAAATATTATTTATTTTGTGGTCTTTAATCCCACGTAAATTTAGATAATTTTTAGTGCAAGGGAACAGAATAAAAAATCTAACTGTCCCAGCCAGGACTCGAACCTGNCGCATTCGTAGTAATCATCTTGTAATTATCACGTATTAATTAGTATTCACATTTTGTAATGTTTATTTATCAATTAATTACAAATATGTGGCTAGAATAAATGTTTACGCATTTTTCTTTGCAAAAATAGTCATTTCAATAGATTAATAATTAGTGTTATGATAAAGGAAATCAAAATTATAATTTAAAAAAATTTTACTTGTACACTATAATATAACTAAAAAATTAGAAAGATATTTAAGAATGTAATTAGTAGAATTGAGCTAATTCAACGGAAAGGGGTAATATAACCCAATAACGCATAGATTTGTGAATTCTAAAAAAATGTCAACCAGCATAGAAGCAAAAATATCCTTTAAATAAAATAAAAAATCAATATTTTCTTATTTATTGAAACAAAGATCTTTCTCAAGTTGCTATTTTGCCTTAGGAATCCATACAGTAACCTAATTTGCGCGGGTTTCTTTTTAAATATAGACATTCATCTAGAACCCCTACAGTGACATGGGATTATATATTTCTTTNTTTTTTAAATTGGTCTATCAAAAAAAATTTTATAATAGTTTGAGGAAATATATACTCTTCTTTAAAACGAGCGCTTTAAGCGCTTTACGATTTTTTAAATTTTTAATTTTAATTTTCTTTAACTTATACCCATCGTAAAAATATTGCAAACCATCAAAAATTATTTTGCCCATATTTTCAAATTACTAATTTTAAAGCAGGTATTAACCATTTTCTATTTTTTTCTTTAAAAAAAAAATAAATAAAAGTCTTTGTTTGATTTAAGCTATTTATTGAAACGCCGAATTCGGTTTATTTTTTTCTAAATATTATAGATGATAGAGGGTAAGTACATTGTTCGGGAATGAAGGTTAGTACAAGTAAGCAAACGGAGACACTACGATTATAATATGAAAATATTGTTTTTTAGGTGGGAGGGGTAGAAAGTGAACTACAATTCCCACTGGCTCTGATAGATGATATTCTCTGCATCCCCCACTATGAGACAATACCATCCATTCGTCCGCCTCAATACATCAAGTTCTTGAACCCCCGCCGTTAACGCATTGTCGCAGCCTTTTGAAGGGCTCACGCACCCCGAGGTCAGTACGATTTACAGAGGAGGTCCGCATGAATGAGTGGGTGTAACTAGAGGTGGAGGTGCAGGATCACGTACGAGCCTCAGTTCCAGGGCTACCTGAATCCGGACAGGCCGTACCTGGTTCCCCAAACCCCTGCTCTTGGTGGGGGGATCTCACACTCACTTCTCACCTTAATCTTTATCAAACGTGAGCCACTTTGTCCGGAGCATTGGCCTCTTATCATTACCTGTAATGTGATCAGAGACAAATATATCCACCATAAAAGTCGCATTCATTGAGCTCTCATATTATGTTATTTATTGCACATTATTTGTTTTGTTCAAAAGGAGAGTTTGTTGACCGTAGATATTATTCTAAGATGATTTTAGTTGGGGTTCGGTCAAGGTAGATCCAAAAAACACAAATTTAAAAAAATGTATTTTTTAATAAAGGATTATCTGCCAAAGTTTCGGCTTACATTGTAAGCTATCTTCAGGGCTATCATGAAGATGAGAGATTTCCATGTCATGGAAATGTGAACTTAGGGACAGGACGTCCTCTCTCATCTTCATGATAGACAGCCCTGAAGATGGCTTACAATGTTAGCCGAAACGTTGGCAGATAATCCTTTATTAAAAAATACATTTTTTTTTTTTAATTTGTGTTTTTTGGATCTACCTTGACCGAACCCGAACTAAAATCATCTTAGAATTATTTGTTTTGCATTAGCGAGGACTCCTCTTATTTCATTATGTGAAAGAACAATAGCTATTAATGACAATTGTAATACAATTATCAACAAAAATTATTAACCCTATCCTACCAAAAAAGTTTTGAATGATAAATTTTACTTACAACAGAAAATATCAATCTACCTCTAAGTATCTTCAATGTGAAATAAATGTTTAAATATTAAGAAATTATTGGAAACAGCCCTGGCTGGGACAGTTAGATTTTTTATTCTATTCTCTTGCATTAATTGATTTGATATTGGAAACAGATTTTCCTAAAAGTATCGTTTGGTTGGTTTATTTCAAGCAAGTCAGGCTTAGGCTACTATCTTTGAGGGGAAGTGATGCGCCCAAATAACTTTCACAGGAGCGATCGGACGCAGAGATTCAGCAGCTGTGGGAAGCGTGCCGTCCCCACGCACCCAACGGATTAAGACATTTATCAAAACTGCTCAGATGAGGCGGGCCATTGTCGGCCCTTGCTTTCACAGGGCTAACAATCTGAGTGGGGGAGGGAGTCCAATCGTGTCGACTTACTTTGGGAGGGGATGTGGCAGTGCCTTGTGAAGCCCCATGGCTTCATGGCTCGCTGTCTTTGGAGGAATCTATGCTGTGTACAGTAGCACTTGTTAGTATTACAATGTTCTCAGAGAAATATCAGGGGATAGTTGAACAACCGGGCCATTCGACTAAGCAAAAGGATATGCGCTTAAATACTGTATTTGTTCTGGTATTTCATCCCACATTAACTTTATACAATAAATGCAAGGGAATATAATAAAAAAATCTTAACTGTCTCAGCCAGGACTAGAACCCGGATCTCCTGCTTTTCGGGCAAGCATGCTGTCCTTGACACCACCGAGGCTAGTCAGATAATTCATTATATTCGAGTATGACGAATATATCGTCTTTTGCTGGAAAGATCTAACATTGTCAGCTATTTGTTAGACTCTCTTTTTTTTTTCTTTTTTTTTGCTTTTATTTCTTTATTTAAATACTATAGTAGTTGTGGTATTTAATCACACGTTAATTTTATACAATAAATACAGGGGAATATAATGTAAAAAAAACTTACTATATCAGCCGGGACTCGAATCCGGATCTCCTGCTTGCCCTGAGATATTAAGATTTTTTATTCTATTCACTTACATTTATTGTTTCAAATAAATAATGTATATTACCTATTTTTTTAAAAAAGCAAGATTTAATTTAGTATACTTTTTTTAAAAATCCCAAATCTCTGAATAAAGCAGTGAAATTATCTTATTTGTAATTTAAAAACTCATAAAGACTTCCTCTTAAACGTTAATGGTTGAATTTTGGTCTTCTATTTTTAATTGATAATATATTTCGAGTTAAAGGGAAGATTGTTTAATTTGACCTCTGCAAGTTTAATGCAGTATTTTTTATCTCGTCCATATCCATATCCTTTTGGCAATAGGAAAAAGTTTTACATTTACTTGGCTTTTTATGTGTTTTATTAAAAGCTCAGCTACTTGTTAAACTTTAATAACTACTAATAATTTGTTCTTCTTAATACATACTTGACCATTAAAGGTCTCAGTATACATTTCATAGATATACGCTAATTATGGCATTTAATACAAATTTTAAAAGAAGTAGCTATTCTTTCCGTCAACTGAAAAGCTACCTTTTGGTCTTACCTGTACTCTGGACTCGGGCAAGTTAATCTTGAGGGCGACCTCCTCCCTCATGAATATATCAGGGTACCTTGTCTTGGCGAAGAGGGCTTCTAGGACGTCTAGTTGTGCACGAGTAAACGTCGTCCGTTCCCTGCGTTGCTTACGGGGGTTCATACCTACAGAAAAACTGTATTTTATATTTAAAATGAACACTTGACATATATTTATATATCAACAAATTCAGTAGACTTTTACTCAAATACCATATAAAATGTACTGGACAATGTGGCCTTACATAATCCAAACTTGAGACAATCTCCAAGTTGATTTATCACTGACTACTTCCTAATCCTAACCTAATCTTCGTACCACAACAACTCAGGAAATTTACGGCCTCTGCCCAAGGGTAATATTCTCCACCCCAATGATATTGACTTCTGCGACTATTTTCCAAGGAAAGGAATATATTTCAATTCTACATAAGTCTAACTACCTAAAGGCATCACTCACAATAACAAGAATTTTTTTTAAAAACTCTTTCTATCCATTTCCAACATTTTATTTTGAAAAAGGCTTTAAATAAAACAATCGCTATAATTCACTTACCAATTCTACCAATTGTTCTATCTAATGTACAAGAAAAAAATGCTTTCGCATATATTTTATCCTCAATAATAAGTTAAAACATTTAATAATGCCTTTTTAATGCCCCATTCTGTTGGATCCTAACAATATAATCTAGTGAAGAACATTTCTTTTTCCTCCTCTAACTAAAATTCTGTATGTATCACTCAAACAAATCCTAAAACTGCGATTGCGTCACGTAACATTGGTATTTTGAAATACTGCTGCTTTACATTTTCTTTGACTATAACTCTAGTTCTGAAGTTTCAATATATATATTACAAATGTTATTTATCCCCTTCTCCTACTCTGTTTTAGATGGAAATCCATTAGTTGGTTAATTATGATTTTTTTTACAAAAGAAAAAAAATAGAGCCAGCCCAATTTCCGAAATTACATTCTCCAATATCCTCCTTAATGTGCGCATACATGAAAAATGTTTCATCTATTATGTTAATATAATCTATTATCAATTTTGTTTTTAATAAGTAATTATGATTTTAATAGTTACGAGTCAGTAACTATTATAACCAATTTATTTCTTGTCCTTTAATGAACTTAAGGAACACAGTTACTTGAGAAAACATTTGTCTGTTGTTGCTCTCCTGAAAGTCATTATAATTTATTATTATAAATATAATGACATTCATGATATCGAGGAATTATAACTTCCTTTTTAAAACATATTTTTAAAAGTAGTTCACTTGTCAAATATCTTACACTTATATAGTATTATATTAAATGCCCTCAGGTAAGAAATGGAAGACCATGGCAATGAGCTCTTCCTATGAAGTCAGTCACCCAATTTTCACAATGATCAAAGGAATTCAGGTAGGTGTAAAAATATGGTACATATCTATAATTTTTGATTAATGTTGTGAGCCATTTACTAAGATTATGGGTAATGCATACTCACCATGGGCGTAGCCCATAGAGGAATGTATGGAGTCCATGAGTGCTATTGCTCCAGGATATGGGGGTGTCTTGAGGTAGCTCCCACTACCACCGCCGAATCCACCCAGCCCCACGACTTCGCTGTCAGGGCTGCAACTAACAACACTTTCTTAACTTTCATAGAAGTTAACTTGCTTTGATTGAAACTTAATATAATTGTGTCTAGTATAGTTTACAGGTAATCTAGGAAGCCATGGGCCAAATAATAATAGGAAGTAATCTGAGCTGCTACAAGTACATCATTATATTTAAATATTTGCAAATTTCCTTTAATAAACTGGAATTTTTTATTATTATTAAAATATTATTAGCAATGATATTAGGAATCAACCTCAGAGGTTTATCGACTTCTCTGGTCACCCCTACTGGAAGGCTTAAAGACAGTCTATGAGGGCTTATTTATTCTTTAAATTAGATTACTCCTTTATTTTCCCTTCATTTATCCAGTTTATTGTTGTTAATTATGCAAAAGCAATAGAAAAATCTGGAATAATAATCTGTGTATACCTTGCAGCTACTTCATGATAGACCTGCTGGTTTCTCTCTCTAAAAAAAAAGAAAAAAAAGCATGCTATCGTTGCTGCATCTATCTAGTGTTTTATTTTCTTAATTTAAGATTTAAATTTTTTTTTTTCAAATATAATGTTTTCAACAATAATTTTTAGGATCGTTTACTTTATTAAGAGCTTAAAACAGAATTATTGTTATTTAACTTTTTCAAAGCGGAACCAATTAACAGAGAACATCTGGAAAGATATTCATGCTACAGCAAATGTATGAGACGAAGTCTTAAGGATAGTGTGTATATACGTCATGTATTGTTTATTTATTTGATTACATTATTCTTTTTTAGTAAATCTTTGGGCACCGTACTTTTGTGAAATTAAAGACACTTTGTAATTTTTCTATGATGTTAAGCGTTTATTCTTATTTCTTAAGTTGAATTGTGTGTTTTCTTTATAAGTAAATAAAAACACATGTTTTCCCCATAAATCTATAGATCTATATAGATTTTGTGGGGGCCAATGTTTTTATTTACTTATAAACGTTTGTTATAGTTCTTATTCTATTTTATAATCTAATAAAGTCGGCGTGGATGTGACAGTATCATTTAAGGGGTACACTAGGTGAAACTAGGGTAAGTCTACAAAAATTACACGCAATTCATTATTAAAGGATTTCATCCTTAAAGTTAAGGTGGCTGAAACTGGCTTTTCTTAATTTTTTAGAGGTGCGTACCGAACTGTTTGTCTTTCGTAAAAATGTTCTAGTATATAAATATTGGAAAATTACATTCTACTCTTCTTAAGTTTCTTTATTTTTTCTGTAACTGAAAAAAAATATGTACTTTAAGTCTAATTACTTAAATTTTAATTTTTTAAAATTGAGTCTAATTTAGTCTAATACTAATTCAAAATTTACCAAGCCCTCTTTCGATTTTCACGATAGGGAACTACTAAGGAGTTGCCAGTGGCAATTAGAGGTGAGAGAAAAACGAGCATACTGAATTGCATCACGGTAGATCAGTACCAGAGTACAGTGTTGATATGTTGATAGCTAGTCAAGCATCATCGCTAACTCAGGCCTCTTCCACTATCTCATTATCAAAATGAAATTGCTTAAAATAGCATCGGAAAGACACTTTTAATGAGACCTTTTGAGGAGATTGTGTAGCTACCAAGACCTTTCACATGCTGGGCAACGTTTCCCCAATAACGAGCGTGTGGATAGGTGGCTAGATAGATATGAATTATATTTATTTAAACCTACCTTTCAGCCACTTACGATCACAGGGAGAGACAGGGATCAACAGTTTACTCTTCTAAATACTCAAGTGTCGTGAGCCATTCCCCCCTGACTCTGGCAAGTTATTGTTTCTCGGTGAAATGAGACCCGAACGGATTCCCTAGACTATACCTAGATTTAAATTTTACTGAAATAATTTTTGGTGTTTGTCTCGTAGGTAGGTCGGAGATAATATCGAAAGATTTTTCAACATTCTATTATGAGGACAATCTCAATGGAATCCTTTCATAGAATCCTTTCGTTTGGAGCTGGCTATAAAATAATATCTCTAATGCTGGCTTCCGGCTTTTTGGGAAGCCTTATAAGTATAGGAAGGTTTTTACCTTCTATATACTTTCTTAAGATATCCTTTAATACCCATTTCTATATACGATTGTTCAAAAACATAAACATAAAAAATCTCTACCTATTATTTTCTATAGATTTATACTACCATATTACTAAAAATAACGAATTAATGGCGTTTAATAAATTCGGTCTTTCTCTAAACTATATCTCATAAAATTTCAAGCTTAATATGAATTCATTCAACGGTTTTCAATTGAATGACTAAATACAGGATTTTCTACTTTTAAAAAATATAGAACAAGAATTACACAAAGGTATATGAATATAAATGTGAGAAAATTGTAACCTTTTATATTCAAGAACCTTGTCGAACCATAAGTAAAAGATAATAAGATTTTTTTATTCTATTCCCTCTCATTATTTGTTTAAAATTTACGTGGGATAAAATACCACAACCAAATAAAATATTTATAAAGAAAAAATTAAATAAAGTAAATGACGAGAGTCGACAAATAGCTTGACAATGTCAGCTCCTTCGAGTACAAGACGAAGTTCTCGCCTTTCTCGTGGGTTAGGCTCTTGCTAGTGTAGAGGGAATTGAATGAGATAACTAGCGCGTCCTGGTAGCACAACTGGTAAAAAAAAGGAGATCCAGGTTCGATTCCTGTCTGGGACAGATAGATTTTTTTATTCTATTCCCTCTCATTAATTGTTCATAACTAAAAGATTTTTCCGCTTAAGCTCCCTCCTAGTAAATCTACTAAAACCAATCTTATACAGATGATGTTAGAATAGAAAGGTGGACAATAGGTTAGAGTCCCAAACACAAATAAGAGGTTGAGTGTATCAATATTGAGGGGTGGGGGGTGGGGAGAGAGATTACCGAAAATGTATTGTGCTGATGGGCAAGTTAGAAGTTACAGTGAGTGTCACGTAAGAAGTGGCGCGCTAAAGGGGTCGCTGCAGAAGTCCCTCTGGCGGGGTACGGGTAAGCGCGCCATGAATAATGGATTGGAGTCAGCAACACTAATAAGAGGTTGTCAGCAGCCTTGAGGGATTGCCATCACGCTACCGGAGTGCGTACCACGCCTCCTCGAGACTACCCTGTCATTATCCTCTACGCACAATACGAGTGGTGGGGCTACCCTAATGGGGCCGATTTCATTCATAAGTGTGTTCGTGTATTCCTTCTTCCAGGACCCCAACAATGCATATATACGTGTATGTGTGTGTGTTATGTACATTCACAACAAGAATATCCTCCAACCTTGATGTGATATATCAATTTTGGGAAATTCTCTCAAGGATTGAATTGAATTATCTCAAATATAACTGATATAAAATAAGATATTTTCTTTTAATGACGTCTTCAGAGCTGTAACTTGGTCGATAATATATTAGAGAGCAAATCTATGTTTATGTAAAGAACACGAAGTAGTAATATAAGTTTACAATAAAAAAAAAATTATCCGCCCAACCAGTTAACGCTCCAAATAATACATGGCAAACCTGGAGACAGGTGAAGAGCCACTATAGACGTATAAACTTAAATTATACTCTGGATATCTTTTAAAAAACCTGGAAGTAGACAAATATATCCAAGAAAATAATTAGAGGAACATATAGCTGGTACTCTGGTTGATACAAATTGTCTACGGAACAAAACACTGAGTTAGATTTGAAATTAAAAAATTTCAAAGTACAGTTCGAAAATATAACAGACAAAATAAAACAAAAAATAGAAATTCGCAAATTCAGCAAACCGATGAAGCAAAAAACAACCTAATATATACAATATAAGTGAACTAATGCCAGAAATTGGAGCCACCTACGTCCAAGATAACAGTGAAAAAGCAGTGAAGAGAAAATTAATTAAATGTTTAAAAGTAAATTTATTGTAATATAAAATTATTAAGTATGTGAAAATGTGGAATTATTAACGCTAAGTTCATTTTTACGAAGTATTTCTAATTAACATTGTGCATTGTTTAGAGCTTTGCAAAAAGTAGTTTGGTGGTATTTTAGTGCACTCTCGACAGATGGCTAGGCAATTGTCTAGAACGCACTGTTTATTTGGCTACATTCTGATTCTTGTATTGATAATATTATTTTGTAATGTCTTATTAAATTAAAATTAAACAATAAAATTTTTCGAAAACCCGTATTAAAGAAGATTCACGGCAGGTTCCAATAACCCCTAGAATATTAACTGATATAACATCTGAAATGAGAGTGTGTGTTCGCGTGCAAAAAAAGTTTTATTCGCTGTTATTTTTTTCTACCCACCTGACAGAACCTCAAAAAAAAATCCACAAAACAATCTCAATTGCTACTTTTCTTGAGGATTCGTTAATTGTTAAGAGGAAGTTTAAGTATGTCTTTTTATCAACAAATCCTTTATATAATACTGGCAATTTACATCAGAACTTCTATGTTTCGTGTTTCATTTTAACTGAGAAGGAAAGATGAGCATATTCAATCCTGCCCGTGAGTCTTCTAATCCTGTCCCTTTCTTTCAAGGATATGTTCGATCTAAAACAATAAAAAAGAGGATACACCGGATTCTCTGTTGTCACTAACACCGTCAGCTATTTGGTCTTTATTGGTCCTGTGGTTTTATCGCGAGAAGAGCACGATAACTGGAAGCGGAAGAGCATCTCTTGTGCAGCTCAACCAAGTGATGAGCGATAAAATACGGCTGAGTGAATTGAGTATTCAGAAGTATTGTTCACCTCCTGCCAATAACATGGCCAGGATTTTAAGAGAATTTATCTCTGACCATTTATTTCTCTGAAATCTTCGTAAATTCACGGTCACTGCACAAGAGTAATAGTCTCCACTCCGATAGCATTCACTTCTTTGATTATTTCAATGGAAAAAAATAGACTTAAATTCAACATGGGTCTAACTATCCAAATGCAACTCACATTAACTAGAACTTTTCATATCAATTAAGAATTTTTTTATATAAAACTGTATCCTAGTTCTATCCATTTTCAACATTTAATTTGAAAAAAGGTCTAAAGTAAAAAAAAAAAAAAAAAAAATCACCATTAATTTATTTACCAATTCTACCAATTGTTCTTCCTAATGTACAATAATAAAATGCTTTCGTATATATTTTATCCTCAATAATAAATTAAAACATTTAATGATGGCTTTTTAATGCCCCATTCTGTTGGTTCCTAACGATGTTATCTAGTCAACAACTTTTTGTGTTCCTCCTGTAATTAAACTCTGCTTGTATCAGTCAAATAAATACTAAACGGGAATCACATAACACGGTTACGGCATAGAAAACCTGGAATTACTGAATATTAACATTTTCCTCGACTATAACCAACTTAATGACAAATTATCAGAATATATCAAATATAGTCCCTCTTGTTCTGACATTTCGAAATTCTCATAAATCTTTCTCCTTAGCCCTCTTTCTGACTTGCTTTGAAATTGACTGACGGGGTTACAGTCTGTCACAACAAAGTGCTTATGGGGACATTGCATTAATTAAGATTAATCACTTACATTTTCATGTCCATTACATTACATGCACATAGGCATACAAAGTAAGTATAACTAACTTTTGAAAATTGTCTTGTTTCCTTTAATTAGTAAAGAATGAACAGACAAAATATATTTTAAGAAACGTCAAACGGTTAATTAAGTTTATCTGAGTTTCATTTTCATATTCAGTCATTCTTATAACTCCTTGAAGCTAATCATAGACACTTTTTTAAGCATGTATTGATACACCTACCACTTGACGTAAAATCTGCAGTATAATTGAATTCGTGCGAAGAAGGCTTATAATAAATCATATTTTTTTAAAAATATTATTCATAGAAACAAGTCTGCCAACTAACAGATTTCCCGCAGTAGCGTCCTTTCAAAAATGTAAATGTTATTTAAATATTTGCATACATATTAAATATCAACAGGATAAATATACCTCTACTGGTCTAGTATTTGTGGAATTTTTCTTTAGTTGAAAAATAAGAAAAAATTCTTAACGAATCTCTATCATTAGGGGATTGTCATCTTTAGGGGAATCGAAGAAAGATTAAGTCATTTTTTATTAATTTCGACCTGCCCTTTTTTTTATCTAGAAGAACGCATTGAGCTTCACGGTTTTTTTTCTCTTTGTTTTGATTATATCTTTACTTAACTTCCTGTAAATAAATAGTTCTCCTTGAAAACTGCTGGAGTACCAGAAAATTGGATGAGTTTAATAATTGGTGTAATTGAGTTTGATTGTACACATCAGATATATAACTGATCTTAAAAATTATAAAAATTAATTTTTATGAGATTTGAATCCTTGCATCTTATCCAATTTTCTAGAGCATGAAAAAACGACCCTAAGGGGGTTAAACTAGAGGTTGTAAATCTTTTAAAAAATAGTACAACTTGGGGAGGTTTACAGACAGGCTTTTTGAGATTTTATGCTGCTACCAAATGAGCTGAAAATGTATATTTTTTGTTATGAAAGTTTTTGTTCCTGCATCATTTGTTGCCACTGAGAGACGGTTTTCATCAACTTTCCACCAGCTCACGCTAAGCGTAGGTGTAGTTCTTTAATGAAAGGGGTTTTAATTGAACATATTCTCAGATCAGCCAGTTTAATTTTTTTTTAATAAAACGAATTCTTACTTTAAAAAAAACTAACGAATCTCTAATAAAAATGCTTCTTTATTTTTATAACTCTATTTTATCGAGTACTGCATTGAATTCCACTTCAATTATTTTAATATTTTATATTTTTATAACTTTTATTATATGCTAGATAGAGAATTTGATTATTAAATAAAACTTTATTGGTAATTAAATTATACATGTTTTTCGTACAGAGTTTAAGAAAAAAATTTAATAAAAAGTTTGATCCTTCAAATATAAAAACTAATTTAAGTCCCAATAAATTGATAAAACTTTCCTGATATGTTTTATGGAATTCCTGGTATTTAATCTCTTAAAAAATGTTAAATGGAAATACTTTCTGACTCTTTCTTTTTTTGCGAAAATTGGTAAGATATTTCCTCTGTTTATAAAGGTGACAAGAAATACAAGCACAGCCAAAACATATCAGGTGGGAAAGCATCTTTTCCCAGCGGGACTGAGTCATTCCTTTGGATCCCTGTATCGTGTGTCCGCATCTGACAGCTCCATCTAGCCCGATGTTGACAAAGCCCTGTTTTGAAGAGTGTGTGTCCTCAGACAAGCAGACACACACACAACAGCCAGGTGTTGCTGCAGATGTCCCCAGGCCCGAGAGAGACCCAATTAGAGACCAGTCAGGCTACAGCCAGTCAGGCAGAGGAGAGATGTCACTCAAACCGGCTACCTAGAGGTCTCTTTGGCACGGAGGTGAGCTCTCGCGCACCCAAACACACCTCCCACAATTATAGTATCCCTCTTCTTATTTTGGCAGGTATGATGGTCAGCTCCTCGGAAAACTGCACTTCTTATTTTAAAGAATCCTCCAACTGTTACACCTCCTATTTCAATAATATATCAATCATAATCTCTGTCCGTTGAATTGTCAAAACGTATTAGTAATATCATGTCTTTTTCTTAATCACATTTCTGATAACAATTAAAGTCATATCTATTTCATTCATGACAACTAGATTTTTTTTTTCGTTATTATCTTCAGAGAGTTTTACAATTTATTTCAATTATGCAATATCCGATTTTGTATTTCTTCACAACACGCTATTGGTAGAAACACATGTATAAATGCATGTGTTTTCATTGACAATTTAATAAGAATATTGAATCAAATTGAAAATATTGTATACAAAATTTAGAATCTTTGTTAAAATATTTCATCTTATTTTAAAACTTTCGTAGTTTAAAGTAAAGTTAGAGAAAAATTTAAACTTCAGTGTTTTTTTCATAAATATCATGGGTAGAGTTCCCTTAACTGAACTTAAATTAGCTTATCATAATGAGCTTTTAGCTCAACTCCTTTACAACTCTGTACTTTCAGAGTGTATTGTTTAAACATATAATCTTCTGATAGATTAACGCGATCTACGTTTCATTTTAAGTAGGAAACAGTTTACTGTTTTACTAGCTTTTTTGTCATACAAGTCACAAAAAATGTTGAAATATTTTTAACCGAGCCTATTTTTATTATCACGTTTGAGGAATGTAAAAAATTATCAAGGTCTTTATTGTATTGGGTAAACACCAAGGAAAGTTTCATAAGAAAAACAAAGTATCCACTTAGTATGTAGCATTTAAAAATATATTTTAAAATTTATGTTCACGTAGGCTTCGTCGGTCGTCAGATGTATTTACCATTTCATCTTCCGGGTTGGACCGAGTCAAATTGTTCTTATTTGCCGAGCTTTCGCACATCATGTGATGGCTTCTTCAGGGCTGAAAAGAGAATGAGAGTTGTAAAGAGAGATTTTTAAAA
>KZ809261.1:37328-53692 GCA_000696205.2 Oncopeltus fasciatus | reverse complement strand
ATACTATTATTAAATATAAAAAAGTGAGAAAAAGATTAATAAAATCGAATAAAAGAAAATTATTTGCTTTATCGTTGAAACTTTTAATAATTCATATAAGTCAATAAATATTACAATTGCCATTTTTATAACAGAGCTAAGCTCATTAGTGTAATTAAAATACGCTATTTATTGGAATTTGTATATAAGAAAAATACTTATCTGAGAAACCCCTATGCAATTTATGCATACTTGGTCTGGAATTCATTTAAAATTCAATATTGGTTATATAAAATAATATTATACAATGTGATTCATTTTATGATTCCTAGGGGTAGATTATGATAAAGGAAAAAAATATGACAAATTCATATTATGAAATATATAAATTTTAAAGTAGCTATATTTATAGCTTCTCCGATAATGTAGTCAGGATTGGAAGACATCTTTCTAAAATCGCGTCATGTTTGGTACGTGAATAGCTTCATTTTCCTTGGGGGAAATCTGTTAAAAAGAGGGGGTAGAAGAGGGCGATAGGAAAGATGAGGCATTGGAATTCATATCCGTGAGTGGCTGGTGGCAATCTCTGTAGATAATCCCGGGATATTGGCGGGGAAGATGAAGCAGGTGGTCTTGTGTGTACTCCACTCTCCTCACGCTACAGTAACCGCTCTGACGCACTCCGCTCCCACATCCAGGAGTGGGTGAGGATCTTCTGCGACTGTGGAGGAGCGACTGCCTTCTCTCATTTCACTGAATAATAGTAGAAGGCAAGCCACTACCTGCCGACCAATAAAATGACAGATACAAAATATATCTGCATCTGGAAGGTTTTCCGGAAAAGTACATAATATACTTCAGCGAATTTCGAGGGAATTCAGCTATTCAGGTTTTTCTCGTGAAAGATATTTTTCTCCGCCTGTGTTTACTGCCACTAAAAATGATAGTCGCTTTATTATGTGTGTGTATATAATACATATGAGTGTATGTTTTGTGGATGAATAAACTCTGCTAGCCACTATTTTGTTCTCTTAATAAAATTTGTCATGTCGCTATTAAATGGGGGAAAAAAAGAGTTCGGTAATAATTAAAATATGCCCACTAAGGTTAATATTATGAGTCAATTTTTTTTTTCTTTTAGAACATTGGTATGACTTTCCTTAATACCATAAAGCTCTACTTGAGCTCTTTAGGGAATGTGAAATAGTTAAAACATGTTTTATTTACACATAAATATTATTATTAAAATAGATATTCATACACATCCGGTTGCTGACAGTGTGTGCCATGTCATAAGCAACAAGACCACCCCATGAAGAGTTGTTTAACGTAGATATTATTATTAGATGATTTTAGTTGGGGTTCGGTCAAGGTAGATCCAAAAAAAGATTTTTTTTTTTAAGTGTATTTTTACTAATACTAATTCTATTATTCAGAATGATTAAAATACAAACCAATGTCAGTTTAGCGCACGGATGTGTTCGCGTTCTAAGCGTAGGTAAAGGCATATTTGTGTAGTTAGTGAGTCCCTTACGTCTATTTACTCTCTCCTCCGCTGGCTTACGTTAATCTTAGGTTAGATGGAGCCATGATATGAGATTCATAAGTACGGCCTTGGTGGCATGACCGCAAAGCCACTTGGAGAGGCGGTTGCGGCTAATTCTACAGACTTCCCGTAGTGTTGTTGAATAGCCGCGGGCCATCTCCGGGGCAATATTCATAGACGGGTGATGAGTGTGGGGCGAGGGATCAGTGTTAATATCTTGGCTCCCCTCTGCGAACCCCACAGCTGGCGAACAACCCTTCCTTCTCTCGCTGAATTTGTTTAAAATATCTCTTCAAAGAGAAATCCCCTAAAATCAGATATGTTTACCTTTAGTCTAAGCAATTGGTAAGTTTATATGTACCAAATTATGATTTTAAAAAAGAACTAACGATAGCTTGGATTCCAATCACCTGTTCTGCTAGATGAATTGTTGGGTGATGTTTGGGCAAATCTTACTTTATTTGTCGTCGTCCTTTAATATCTAGGCCAGTCGTTAAGTGGCTCAAAACAAATGTCTGATAGAAAGCTGCAATGAGATCTGCTCTCCATGAAAACGAGGAGGAGGAGGATGTAGAATTTTGGACGACTGCAGCTACTAAGGCCCTATTGTCCGAGTCACCAATAAATCAAATCATTAAGAAAAAAAATAAGTAAATGAAACTGACTTATTTTTAATCGAGATTGGGGTTACAACTGAATTATTTATATTATTGAAAATCTGACTATGATATCCATCCTACTAAAATAAACTTTTTTCATTATTAGATGTTTTTTTGTTGGGGTTCGGTCAAGGAAAGAACAAAAAAACAACAACAAAAAAAACATATAATAATAATATCTACGTCAAAAAACTCTCCATTTAAATTTTTTCTTGTATTTTTAAAAATTTCATTAATTTTTTACATTCCTCTTCATAAAAAAACATTTTTTAATTTGATTGCAATGAAGATCAAAGAACAAAACAAAAATAACATTCAACGACAATCACATGAGGAGAGAAGGTGACCAGTGACAATTACAAACTATGTTCCGAGGAGGTCAACCACAAGTCCATTTTCGCTTGACTTACTCGAAAGGGTTTGTGCTATGGATTTGGATGATGAGGCTGGAGAAAATACAATCTTGAACGAAAGGGATATTAAAATCATGGTAATCCCACGTTAAATGTTATACACGAGATGGAAAGGGAGCCAGAAAGAAAAAAATCTTCAGCCGGGATTCGAACCCGGGTCCCCTACTTTCCGGGCAAGTATGCTAAGTTAGCATTTCTCCGATGGAGGTTTATGATCACTTCTCAGATTGCATAACAAAACTGAGAGACAAATGTTGTCTTAGTCGGCAAAGTTTAAAGGCAGGTAAAATTGACCTGGTTAATCCCCTCAAAGGGAAGTTAGTAAGGCCTACGCCCAAGGTTGTTAACCTTACTTTTTCTGTTGAATTGCGAGGAAAATATTGCGATAGTATTGTAATAATATCTTTGTCCTGCCTGTCAACAATTGAAATTAAAGAGCAAAAATTCCGAAATCATCCTCTTCTAAGGAAAGGCCCAGAGGGCAGGACAGTCGCTTCATTGAAAGAAGAAAGAATTCATATCGCGATTCTTAATATACTGTATTGATTTTCATTGGATCTCTTATTAAGATGGTTATTTGTTTGGCCAATATATGAAGCCGAACAATCTTTATCTGAACATGTAATTAGGTATACAACGTGTTGGACAGCTGGGAAATGGGTAATGTTCTCTTTCATGGAAGTATAAGTGACGTAATTTATTTTACTCTGTATATCTTTTTCTGTCTAATAACATACCACATCTATGTGTGTTCATACCAATCTATAATTTTTAGAAGTGTAATGGTGTTAAGTCGAAACGTTGGCAATAATAAAATAATTACCCAACTATTTTGGAGAATCCTATTTTCAGAACCTGGCCGAAGTCCTGTTTATTTCTCACGCACAATAAATAATTTAATGTTGTCTTCAGAAATTGATCCATACACCAAAAAGTTTTCTTTTCATTTTACTAATGAGGAAAAATATTGTTTTCATTGAATATTTTATTGAATAATCAATTTATAGGATAACTATACTTAGCCCAAAAAATTATTTTTACTAAATTTTGATAGGGACGGCAATTGAGTCTAAAATTGTTATATAAAAAGAGACTTACCCAGCTGGCAAATTGTTGGGCCACATATCTTCTGAGAACCTATAAAAAAAAAGAAAATATATGTAAAAATGTAACTTATTATTTAACAATTAATGAGAGGGAATAGAATATAAAAATCTATCTGTCTCAGCCAGGAATCGAACCTGGATCTCCTGCTATCTGGGCCGGTACACTTGCCAGTGGAATTGCTTAAAACTGTCATTTCATATCATCGGAAAGACGCTTTTAATGAGACCTTTTAAGGTGATTGTGTAGCTACCAAGACCTTTCACATGCTGGGCAACGTTTCCCCCCCAATAACGAGCGTGTAGATAGGTGGATAGATAGATATGGATTATATTTATTTAAAGCTACCTTTCAGCCACTTACGATCACAGGGAGAGACAGGGATCAACAGTTTACTCTTCTAAATACTCNTAACTTATTATTAAATTATTTCTAAGATAAAGGTTAGTAAATGTTAATTTTTTTATAATTTTGTCGAACAAAAATAAAATAAATAACTTTAAAAAAAAGAAAATCAAAAATATTAATATTGAGAAGAAATCTGTGTTTTAGTTTCATTGCTCTAAACTAAATATTCGTCCCTTAATAACAAACGAACTCTTTCATTTTATATTTAAAAGTGACATGTCAAATTGCATTGCCTTTTTTTCGCTTCAAGACTGTAAAACGAAACTCATTTCGCTGTTTATCTCTCTTATTTAATCTTTCATAAAATTTAAAAAAATAATAATTAGATGTTTTTTTGTTCGGGTTCGGTCAAGTTAGATCCAAAAAAATACAAATTATATAAAAATGTTTGTCCCCTCTAATAGGTAAGAAGTTGGCTTAAATTTTTGAATTTTAAAGTTTACTTTTTGGGTGGAGCATTATATTTTCTAAAATATTTCGTATTTTGCTATTTCGTATGTTTTCGAGGTTTGAAAGTTCTAAAAAATTAATTCTTTAATTATTCGATGTAGATATTGAACTAGAGAATATAATCTATGAGATAATCTGAAGAACCTAATTGTTCATTTAATAATTATATTCCGATATTTATACCCAGTTTATTCAAAATGTTTACTTACACTAGGCACCATAAATGCTCATTTTGTAGGTAAAGTCACTCATTTACTTGTTTACGAATGAGACTTTATTTTATGCTGCTCTTTATCAAAGTATTTCATATATTTATAGTGAATTAAATGTGCACGAAATAATCGAAAATTAGCTAATTCATAACTACTATCAGTTTTTAAAAATAATTAGAAACTATCAATGCTTTTTAACGTGATATATTATGTTCAAATCCTTCTCATATCAGACTTTATTCCGTAATTAGATCCCGAAAACCAACAAACATTTTCTTCATGAAACATTTTCATTCATGATTCTTTACTGAGACATTTCATGTAATTGATTCTTCTGAAAAAATTTTCCCAACGTCTGTTGAACATTGGTTCCCAACATCCTTTAAGCTTCATTTCCAATCATGATATGATTCAGCTGTCCTATAACCTAACCACTTTAATATTCACTCCGAAATATGTCTCATTAGGATCCAGTGTTTTCAGGGACTTCCATAGATACCATGGTCAATTTACTCACGAAAACTCTTCTCACAATTCTCAATAAGTATGGTCCTACTGAAACCGCTCTTATCCTCCGCTCCGTGGATGAGCGAGGAGATTCGAAGGTTAAGAAGGCGTCGAGAGGTTGCCGGAAAGAGCGCTCGAAACATGAGACACTCAGATGACTTTTAAATTTGTCTCCGTAATCTCCGAAATCTGGCTCAATCAGCAATACGGAAAGCAAAGAGAACGTATTTTCACGATGCTTTGTCCTCTGCTCCGGATCTAAATCTAAATGGCATTTGCTTCGTCATCTTTCTCTCTGAACGTCTACCGGATCAACTGTTTACCCTGCAAACCCAGACTAATTCGATGCTCATGTATCTTCAGTCTCTTTTTTACCTTTCCCATGCCAATTACCCATAACTAGTGACTCATTCTTCAGTGATATAAACTTTTATTTCTCTTAGAAACCATAATGGAAATCCGAACGAAGGCAGTGGGACCCGATGGTTACCCAATTCATTTAATAAAATTACGCCTACCAGTCATTCTTCCAGGATTCGTTCACGTTTACATCTTTTCACTATAAAATTCACTTTTCCCCTGGAAAACAGCTATTCTCCCCTAATTTGGAGGGTTATTTGGCTATATTTATATTTGGCTATGGTTAAGCCTCTATGTAAAATCCCTACTCCTTCCTCACTAAATGATTTCCGCCCAATATCCATACTCCCTAATCTCTCCAAACCACTTGAGAAACTAACTCAAATCCAAATGTCGCAGTTCCTGGAAAATAAACAGCTCATCGATCCCTTAGAGTCCTGGCTCCGACCTGGATTTCCACTCAGTCCGCTCTAGTAAAGATCACTACTGATATTCAACGTACGATGGTAGAGCAAAAAGTCACAATCCTCATCTTATTGGACTTCTCAAAAGCTTTTGATGCAGTCGATCATTTCATACTTCTATCCAAACTTGGAAATTAATCCTTCTCCAACAGTACGCACTTTTGGTTACATTCTTTACTGTCGCAACGTTCACAAATTGTTTCCAGTCCGGAAAAACTTATCTCATCTTCCCTTCGTTCTCCTGCAGGAGTCCCTCAGGGCTCTAATCTGTCTGCTACCCTTCTCTCTCAATAATGAATTCCCTGCCCCTACCCAGTATTGTTTTTATTATCTTTATGCCGACGATTTCCAACTTTACCATTCCTTCCTCCCTTTGGAACTGAGTGCGGCAGTGATTTGTTCCAAAGTAAGCTTGATCAAATCAATAGCTGGGTTGTTCAACTTGTTTATGTTTATGTTTGAATGTGGCATTCGTGCGTGTCATCGGCAATTGGATTAGATTTTGTTCCCCAATTAAGCTCTCTTCCTATCCTACCTAATTTTACCATTAATAATACTCTTATTTCCTTCTCTTTCTCAGTATAACCTTTCCTCTTGGAAACCTCGGTATAACCTTTGGCTAAAACATCTTCTGGAAGCTTCACATTTCCAAAATATCCCGGCTCTGTTTGGATCTCTTCCACAATTCCGACGCTCAGCTCTTTTCCTACCCAGATCCACTTGCCAATCCTTGTTTCTTTACTTATTCTCCCCCAATTTGGTTTTTGTTGTGTGTTGCATTGCAGTGTCTTGGGTAGTGTTGATGATAGTATCTGAACTGTTGCGTTAGATTTGTCTTCGGCTCACCTAGGAATTCCCGGCTAACCGGCCAGTATACAGATTTTAAGTGGTTGTTTCCTTCCTACTGTAGACTTAACATTCTTGGTTCCTCCCAACAATAAACAATACTGTCTCCTAATATTTTTTATTTATTTATTTATGAACTCCTTACTTTCAACTCCTCAGTCCGTTCACGCCACACTAGATGCTGTACTTCCCGATACACGCCGTAAAGATCCCCATCTTTACACTCCCTCTTATAGAACTGCTTCATTTCTCCGCTCTTTCCTAACTCGGGCAGCTAACCTTTGGATCTCCCTGCCCTCAAAAATTCGACGTGCTTCTTCTCTTTTAATTTTAAATCCCTCCTTTTTCAGCACCTCCTATCCATCCGAACTGAATCTTCTTAGCTGTGGAATGTGGACAATTGGAAATTAAACGAATTAGAGTGAATAAAAGTTTGAGTTGGTGTTTTCGTGAAATATGTACTTCACATTGCATTTTATTTCCTAAACCAGTTATATTCTCACCCCTTGTTTTATTTTTATTTTTCTTCCTCCGGTCATATTGCTATGGATTAATAACTTAAGAGGTCAGCCTCGAGGAACCGTTATTTTTGTACAAGTATTTATTTCAATTTCATCATTTCGTTTTATAAATACTATTTTTTATTTGTTTTATTTATTTACTTCGATGTATATTTTTGAGCCTATCGAGGCTCAAAATTTGAAGGTTTTGCTTCTTCTTACTTTTGATGTTTAAGGTGAACCAAATACCTGACATAACTTCATTTGGAATGTTTATTGCAAATTTTGCTTCATTACAAATATCTTCATAAATACCTAGATTTTGAGAAGTGTTTTGAATTCAGGTTCAAGTCACGGACATAACAGTTATCGACATTGACACCATTGCTCCTACTTTTAGATTTACAAGGAAGGAAATGAAGAATTCTCATGAATCTATTTAGAGTCTAATGTAAATTACCGATCCCCAAACCCGGTGTTGTGTAGTTAATAAAAGAAAACTTCTATCAATTTTATTGCAAGGGAACAGAATAAAAAATCCAACTGTCTCAGCTAGGACTCGAACCTGGAACTCCAGCTTTCCGGGCCGGAGCGTTACCACTTACGCTACCGAGACAAGCCTGATAAGTTATTAAATTCCCCGCACTGGTGTCGAGAGTCTAACCTCCGAGGCAGATGAAAACATATATCGTCTTATGCCCGAAGGAATTGACATTGTCAAGCTATTTAAATGACTCTCGTTATTTAATTTTTAATTAATNTCGGTATAACCTTTGGCTAAAACATCTTCTGGAAGCTTCACATTTCCAAAATATCCCGGCTCTGTTTGGATCTCTTCCACAATTCCGACGCTCAGCTCTTTTCCTACCCAGATCCACTTGCCAATCCTTGTTTCTTTACTTATTCTCCCCCAATTTGGTTATTGTTGTGTGTTGTATAGCAGTGTCTTGGGTTGTGTTGATGATAGTATCTGAACTGTTGCGTTAGGTTTGTCTTCGGCTCACCTAGGAATTCCCGGCTAACCGGCCAGTAAACTATTAAGTGGTTGTTTCCTTCCTACCGCAGACTTTACTTCCTTGGTTCCTTCCTTTATAATACTGTCTCCACACATTCTCCTTCTTACATTTATGAACTCCTTACCTTCACCTCCTCAGTCCGTGTACGCCACACTAGATCCCGTACCTCTGATCTTTACACTCCCTCTTATAGAATTGCTTCATTTCGCCGCTCTTTCCTGGCTCGGGCAACTAGCCTTTGGATCTCCGTACCATAACCTCAAAAATTCGACGTGCTTATTCTCATTCCATTTTCATCAAGTTGAACATCAATGATAACTGTGCTTCAATAATACAGGGTAGTAAAATATTTTGCCGATTTAGGAAATCAAGGAGAGACAGTTTGTCAACAGAAGTTCTTCTGTAGTATTAATTGAGGATTGAAAGAATATTATGTGTAATTTGATTAGAATATAACTTTTAGTTAAAAAAAAAAAAAAAAATGTAATTAGTGTACTTTTATGCCGATGAAATATTGATATATCATTTTTTTTTTGTGAAAAAAAAAATGTAATTAGAGGTCTGAGAAAATTTGTTATTTATAATGAAGTGGATCAATTATTTCCTTGAAAATGTCTGCAGTGATTATGGCTATTTTTTGGGGAGGTGAGGATCTAATTGGAACCTTGTTATTATGTACTTACAAGTTTTTTTCTTTTTGCATAGTAGGAAAAATTAGCTTAGACAAAGATTTTTCATTTGTTCATATCTATTCAAGGACCTAGAATCAAGATTGGCCAAGAATTTTTTTGCTTAATAATTCCGAATTTCTTGAATTATTTATTCCAACTTATTTAGACTGATCTGACGAAGTTGCTGTAAGAACAGAACAGACGTTCTAGGACTTGTGGAGAGCCTCTCGGATCGTACTCCAGATGCCAGTAAGTCCAGATGCAGCGTCCCGCCGCGTTGTTGGTCGACAGGGACAATGAACCTCGTTTGCGGCTCTCTAGAGTTCACGCTGCGCTTCACCTGAAAGGAGGAGACCGCCCACTTGACTCCCGCGCACCCCACCTGTTCCTGCCCTTTGTCTGCTAAGAGCTTCGGCTCTCCCTCAGACGTCTACTTGCCACCATCAAGTGTCGTATAAGAAATAATGACAAATCATTTCACTAAATTTTTTTTTTTCCATTTCATTCTAAATTTAAATCACACCCACGCACTCACATCGTACACAGTCAAGAAGGGATTAACCTTGATTGGCATGCAAGCAGTAAATTATACATAAAGCTTCAACGGAGACTTTACAATTGTTAATAATTGTATATGGCCTTTTATTGATTGTTTTATATTTAATAAGATTTTAAATTTAAAATATGTTTCTATAAAGAGAAACACTTTCGTTGAACAACTTCAAACAGTGTAGCTGGCTGCTCAATTGCATTAGGATACAGAAAGACACAGCATACTCGTCAATAACGAGAATATCTATTTATTATTTTACATTGCGTATTTCATATTATATAATAAAAGAAGTATATGAAAAGTAGGTCAAGGTTTAGTCCATAAGCAAAATTAAAAACTCATGAGAATGATGATTTAATATGGCTCTGGAACATGTGCAGGTGTCTGTCTGGTGGTCTCCTTGATAGAACTGCGTTAGGCGAGGAAGAATAAGTGAAGGTCTCAGACTCGCTGATACTCGGTAACAAATTTTGACAAATATCGGCCGATATTCCTGTTCATGCGCTCAACCATGCTGTTTGATTGAGGGTGTAGCGGTTTAGTCCTTGTTTTTCGTAAGCATGTCTCACAGATGCTGGTGAAGACATCAGATTCGAAGTTGCGTCCCTGGTGAAATTGTAGTTCCAAGGGGACATCGAATCGGAAAACCACAAAAAATAAGTCTGTTGAAAAGGGCCTCCTAGATTAATTAATTAATTCTTTCAAAATGGACTCTCGCATTATATTTCTTCATCGGGAAGTAATTCATTATTTATTATTATTGGGTTGTTTGATAATGCACAGGACGAACAACATCTTCACCAATCTATCACATCATCATTGAAGTTTGCCCAATAAAAGCGCTATTGAGTTCGTTCCAAGATTCGGTAAGTGAGGACCTCCCGATACTCTGTCGTGAAGCTTCCTCAACACTTCGGGCACATTACAAATTCGGGAACGATGCGTGGGAATCTCTTCTAGTCTTCATCCGTCCTTTCCCCAGTCATCTTCCCATTCCCTAGCAAGATAGAGTCCTACTGAGCCCAGTAAGTTTGAACGTTTTTACATAGGGGAAAAACCTCTTGTGAAGTGGGTCTTCCTTCTCCCGGCTCCTTACATTGCTTTATGTGTTTCAAATTAGAGTACACATCCTGTTATTTTACCTGCTTGGTGGCCTGCAAGTCTTCAACAGCTGCCGTCTTTCTCATAGGTGGCTGTTTCTCTTGATAACAGAGTCGCCTAGAAAGAGCGTCAGCGTTATGATGACTGGACTCAGAACGACGTGTGGATTCTATGTGATATTCTTGTAATCAATCCATCTTGAACTCTGACTCTCCGGTGGTTAGAATCCCATTAATCACATCAGAGCTGCATGATCTGTCGTCAAAAGAAATTTCTTTTCACTGAAAATGCTCTATGGGCTTTACTATTGGCAAGAACTCTTTGGATGATGTTTCGCTCTCTTGAACGTATTTGCGGCAGACGAGTCCAAGAGATGATTGGAAAAGGATGTCAGAAACACAGCGAAATGGGGCGTTGTTTCTGACCCTCTTCCCCTTTTCAAACAGTTCTCCTTTTTTTCCCTTTGACTCTGTTAAGTGAGCCACCAAGGAAGTGCTTGGCACCCACTCCTTGTCAGCTACTTCACTAACTAACGACTCCCGAATTTGCCCAAGAAGACCACGCGAATACCTTTAGGAACGTGGGAATTGAGATAAGTTTTGTGAAAATGGGCAGAAGCTGAAGAGGATCCTCTCACATGCACCTTATCTTTACCGAATTAGCGGTATTTCCTAGGGGCGTACGTCATGGCCCCTAAATTTGTGCAAACCGGGAGCCCCTCCATGGCTTCAGGCTTTATCACTTTGCTTAATGATGATGTCTACTCCTTCCGTTCAGATAGCCGTATAGTATAGACTACGATTCGTACTGCTAAGCTTGCTGTGAGGGGCTGTTGGCAGGATTATAGTTAGCGTCGGCAGCAAGTAGTGGTAGATTATATTAGCTTTTAGTCCTCTTTTAGCAATATAATTCGTGAAAAAAAAGAACAACAAAAAACTCACTTTCATTCAGGAATTTCAATCACTGAGATGCTGGTTATTAAGGTATATATCCTAGGTCTAATTAAAGCTGGTAATTCAATTGAATCAATGAGTAAAGTGATCTTACAAGCTGGAAAAAATAATTGAGGAAAAGTAGCCTATCTAAGACAATGTAGAGCAGCAATTTTGAATTTCGTTTTTCATGACAATGACAACAATAGAAAAATGTGATTTATTACACAAGTTTTGTCAATTTTTTTTTTTATAAATCTTTATTTATTACATTCTGTTACAATTACATGATAAAATAATAATAAAATTAACAAAAAATTAATAAATGGTCATCACTGTGCAGGGAGAAGGGGCCCATCGATCCCACTTCTAATAAATTTAGGATTTAAGGCCCAAGAGGTCGCCAGGCCATTTTCTTTTTAGTCGCCGTGGAGGATTGTGAGGATTGGAGTCCGACGACAGGGATTGAGCTAAAGCCGTGATGAAGGGTAGAGTTGGTGACATAGTATGGAGCGTAAGCAATTATTCTGAGAATTTTGGACTGAAAGAATTGTATTTGTTGGATATTGGAAGGCTTAGCGGCACCCCACAGTTCTGCACCATAGGTCCAAATTGGTCGTATTATGGTCTTGTAGATGGTCAGTTTGTTTTCTAATGTGAGCTGTGAGCGCCTATTTCTAAGTCTGTATAAGAGTCCGTGGCGTCTGTGAGTTCTTGTCATTTGATTTTAGTATGTTCGTTCCAGTTGAGTCGTTAGTCAAGGTAGAACCCTAGGTAACGGACTGAATCAGAGAGAGGTATAGGGATGTTATTGTTTGTAACATTATCAGGAGAATCTTTTCTTAGTTGAAAATTTACTCGTACGCATTTGGACTCATATATATTTTAATTTTCCATTTACTGCACCACTGCTGAATAGCATCAAGGTGGTTTTGTAAAATGTAAAATATATATATATATATACACACATACACACAGAAGTTGTGTTTCCTCAATGCACATTTGATTAAAAGTATGTAATTAATTGTTTACTTAGCAGCAGAAATACGTCAAGTCTTCCAATTGACAACAAACGTGGAAGGTGAGCTGTGGAAGCGTATCTCCCTAACCATCCCCCACCCTTCACGGCCCACCCCTCCTGAGCTAGCGAATCGTGTGACAGGCTTTCCGCGGCTATTTACCAGGACCCAGCGGGGAGCAGCCTTGGGGGGAGTATACTCTTTCACTGGGGGATTTTTTCTTTCCGTGTGTGTGTGTCTGGCGGTCTGTGCTATCTCTCCTCTTTATTACCAATTCATGCCTATTTTTCTTCCGCTCTGTTTGGTTTTGTGGGAATCCAGCCCCATTTTGAACAGCTAACAAATGTAGCCGGCATCTCTCAAATGGTTTATATAAGAGAGCTCAGAATTTTCTACCGAATATGAAATTGTCAACCTCACAACAAATGGTAATTAATTTCAACTATAAATGACATAAAAATAGGTGATTCACTCATGTGTATCTCACCAAAAGCTCAATAAGCTAGTTTTAATGAAGAAATACGCAATAAATTGTTCTTAGCTGAAATGCTGAAACAAATGTTTATTTGTTGAAATCTTTTGAAACGTGAATTTCGAAAACGAGTTTGATATTTTAAAAAAAAACCATTTATATACCTATTAATAAATGTAAAACTAAACTATTTTATTTCAATTAATTTTTAAAAAAATCTGATCTGAAAATGGAATTTAATTGAATGAAGCTTTTGTAGCAATTTTAGAGCCTAGTGCCAGCTTCCATTTGTATTTTGGTATTGTATTTAAAATTTTGAATGAGTTGTAATTTCGAGAAGGCTTCAGCTATTTCCTCGGATATTACGCCTTCTGGAAAATTTAACAAAATGTACATTATCCTCGCATCAGTTAACAAATCTCCATCCAATTGTAGTTCCAATAGAAGGTTTTCTCATTAGTCCGACCTAAGTGTCTTACAGGTTACCCATCGAATAGAACACCAATTTTAAATTTCTCAATTTAAATTTAGCAAAGAAAACTATTTTGAAAAAAGTTGCAACGTTTAAAAATAAACGTTTACAGACATAAACCTGCTGGAATTCGATTTAAATCATTAAAATATGCTTAGAGTTTTCAGGAAAACCTATTGGTGAATAAAAATAGTTAACCTGGTTTTTGTTTTTTTTCACCTTCTTAACTAGCATATTCTTGAGAGTAAAGTATATAAAACTTCACACCTATCAGTATTCTCTAAGACAATTTCATTAAATTTGTCAATTAAAATACAATTTGCTATCGATTGATCTCAAGCAATCAATCTATTCCCGTAAATATAAACTCAATTTACATGTGGGACGCACAAACATTTGTCCTTTCACTATCTAGTGTTTTTATTTTTTTTAAAGTTCGTCACACATGCAAATTACTCATGTTAAAGATGGATGCAAATAAAAGTAAATGACGAAATTTATCTTATTAATAAGATAGGGCAATGGGCGTGAAATGTTAGATGACCAAGATTTGCCCTAAAGTCGTGGAGAAGGGAGAACGAGGAAAGCGCTCAGAAATTGTAATTACATTCGTAAATATTTTCCTTAACAAACATTTTTCGGGAATGTTGCAGAACAAGAACATTAAAAAAATACATCTAAACATTTTAAAACAATGAAGGTATTACGGTTTTAAAGAAATATTCCTTTTTTTTTTCTTTTTTTTTTTGGCATGGCAACCACTTGGGTCATTAATGCCATTTATGTGGGAAAAGAGTACGAAAGAAGAGAGTAAGAAAACAAAAGCAAAAACATGATGGAGGTCGCGATCGGAATGCAGCCATGAAGGAGGAGACAAACGGAATAATAAGAAATATTCCTTATTGTGCATTTTTTGTAAAAATTTAATGAGAGTTAGAAAATTATATTTTACACATAATGCGTTCTATATTTTTTTTCCATATCTCTAAGAGTATTGAAGTGCATAAATTGGCCTCCCTCTAACCACCTCCTCCTCCTAGGGTCAGCAGTAGGCGAAATCACCCAATTTGTTAAGGCACTTCTATTTTTTTTTTTTTTAAATAAAAATGTATGTAATTTATTTACAATAAAATTAAAAATATAAATGATCTTTGGAAGATCAGCCATGAATACTATGTGCTAACTTATTTGGGGAAATCTCGGTTGGTACTGCAATTGTAATGTATTGAACGGTGTTTCATGGCGCACGTAGGTCATGCCGGTTTGCTAACGGCAGTGACATTTTTATATATAAATTTTATTAAGATTATAATATTTATTCTTACTCTCCTAAGCTCAGCATTGTCCATGACTAAGTACGCTTGAAGAAAGAGCTTATCCACCTCACTACCCGTTCTTTAAAATGCCTATACAATTTTCTGTTATCGTATCCAAATATTATATTTAAAATATTATTCATTCATTCAATAAGAAAGTTTATCTATAATCATTTAATTTTGTCATTTCATTCATTAAATTTCTGATGTATATATAATCATACTTCTATTCGTTTGTAGGTTTTTTGTTTTGTTTTAATAGTCATTTGTTTTATAATATATATAATGGTAGAGCAAAAAGTCACAATCCTCATCTGGCTACCTAGAGGTCTCTTTGGCACGGAGGTGAGCTCTCGCGCACCCAAACACACCTCCCACAATTATAGTATCCCTCTTCTTATTTTGGCAGGTATGATGGTCAGCTCCTCGGAAAACTGCACTTCTTATTTTAAAGAATCCTCCAACTGTTACACCTCCTATNGGCCGTCTGGACACTCCAGTTTACTATATATGAAAATATAACTCCCTGTTTTTCTATTTGAAAATGTTCAATGTTTTTGTAATATTTCTTTTAATTAATATTAATAGAAATAAATATGGATGAAAGTTGTCGTAATATAAGTAATGCTGTTTGTTTTCTTGATAGTTTGCTGCCCCTGACTTCTAAATTCATATATTAGAATACATAAGATCGCGGAACCAATATTAATTACTTCAACACTTCTCATAAAATAATAAAATCAAATTTTCCATTTGATTTTCTTACCGCAAACCGATGGATTAATACGTTAAGATCTCAAATTGTCAGAATAGGATGAAGGGATTTAGAGTTAGATCGCTATTTAAAATGATGAAATATTGGATATTATTAATTTTATGAAAAATGTTTAGTATTAAATATAGTTAGAATTTATTTTTCTAACTTTTAATTGCTGCAAATACTTTTTTAACGAAAAATGCATACTAATTTTTAGAAATATATATTCGAAAATGCATCTCGGGAGAAATATCTTCTTTTTATTCTACGTAAATAAAATATTCAATGTTCTTTTCGAAAAATCTTAAAAGAAATCCGTTTTGGTTCAAGCTTGATGATGAAAAATGTAGTTAAAAGAGAGACCAAATTGGATGAATCATCTCCATTATTACTGTCATAAAAATAATATAAATTATAATTTATGAAAAATTGAATTATCTAAAATTAAATTTCAGATTACAAAAATTTAACAAGTTGTTAAATGGAGAGTGTTTTTTATTATTTTTACCGTAGATACATAAATATTATTAGATGTTTTTTTTGTTGGGGTTCGGTAAAGGTAGATCCAAAAAAATACAAATTTTAAAAGAAGTGTATTTTTTTAAAA
>KZ809260.1:89964-107090 GCA_000696205.2 Oncopeltus fasciatus | reverse complement strand
CGGGGAATTTCCTGCTTGCTGGGCCGGTGCATTTATTTTGCATTGGCAAATGCACCGGCCCGGATAGCAGGGGATCCAGGTTCGAGTCCTGGCTGGGACAGTTAGATTTTTTATTCTGTTCCCTTGCACTAAAAATTATCTAAAATTTACGTGGGATTAAAGACCACAAAATAAATAATATTTATAAAATTATCTGACTACAGGTAATAAGGATTTGATAATAAGGATGTAAATGACAATAGTGTAGTCATACTTATTTCTTTATGCAGTTTTAGGCCACAGGTTTACTTTTAAAAAATTCAAAATGTAGGCAATGTGTAAAAAGATTTGTTTAGTTAGCCTTGACCATTTCTTGGTGACATGGTATCCCAGAAGGGTCTCAAAGGCTTTATAAATAAGGATTAGGTCCAACATAACATGAAACTAATGTTGATGACTGTCATATGATAATATATTATTTTTTCAAAATAAATATTGCCCAATTAATATTTTATAATTGTAAAATTTTATTTAAATTCAATATATTGGCATTCAAAAGAAGAGTTTTTAATTTTAATTACTTAGTAAATATTTAAATGGTATATTTGTTTTCAAGTCATAATCTTATAAACTTTTGTTTTTATTTCAGTTACTAATATTATTAGCTATGAAATTCGAGCCAACATTCCTAATTATTTATTACCACATTTCAGAAAAAATTAGCTTACCTAATGGGCCGTTTGATCAGATCAGGATTCACTGGTGGCCTACTCTGAGGTGGTGGAGGTGGCATATTGGCATCAGGGATAGTAGGTCGTCGGCTAGGTGGCCCCTCCTTTGGCTTCTCATTCGCTTCCCAGCTCGACTTCCCAACTCATTTTCTGAGAGCTGAAACAATAAAATATAATTATACTTGGCATCTTTGATTGTCAATTATGGTACAATAACCTTCACAAGCATAAAGTGTTAAAAATTCTTGGTAATGAAATAATTTACAGAAATTCTAATCTGGATACTATTTTTATTTCTTATTTCTATTGTATTCTGGAAAGAGTGAATGATGAATGTAATGAAGAGAATTAATACATATTTATTTTTCCTTTTATATTTTATCTTTATAAATTTTTTTTTTTATCGTGGTATGTTATCCCACATAAATTTTCAAAGGATTAAATGCTAGGGAATAGAATACAAAATCTTACTGTCCCAGCCAGGGACATTAATATTTTATCTTTATTTACTAACCCCTCTTTCAACTATGGAGAAATGATGCCAAGGCAAAATTTACAGAAGCACCCTATTTATATAGTGTACAAATATAAACCCAATTACAGCTAAACCTGGATACATATTGTCAAACTGGATGTATAATGAATAACTATACATTTGCTCTGAGTCCTGCTCAGAGAATACAGAACAAAGGACAGAAAAAGCTTCACTTATGGGGAATGAGTTGAATTTGAAATAGTACTTTATTTCCTACCTGAAAATAAAAAATGTTTAGGATATTGCCACTCTCTTATTATTATTATTATTATTAATGTAATAATTAATAAAATGAAAAACAGACTTTTCATACTTATAGTATATACTCACATAAAACAAATACAAATTCAATTTATTAAAAATTAAACCCTTTGAGCTCCATTAAGCCGCTGTAATGATCCAGACTGAATTGGATTAGATCATTGGGTGGGCTCAGTCCAGCAGTTAACACTAAGTTAATGGTTATAGGCATTAGCTCCTCTACTTAACGGACCCACCCATTCTCCCTAATATCCTAATCATTTCTTCTCCCAACCAGTTTGTTTCCTTTGCCAATAATCTTGCTGTATTATTTAACCAAAACCTATCCTGTTCTATTAGACATTAAGTGGTGAAAATGTATATTAATATACTTTTAAGGTATGAATTATATAAATTAGTTAGTCTTAGAACAACATTAAGGCCAAAATAAATTGATGCTACAAATAAAATAAAATAAATTAATCCTCATCAACAATAAATATATTATTAGCTATTCCATGATTTGAGAAATTTTGGTTTACAAACCACAACAAATGGCTTGTAATTAGTATTTAAGATTATTTTCATTGTATTATTTAATTTTTTTATGGTTATAAAACCATATTGATAGGAAGGACAAAGACACAATTTTATTTTATGCCCATTTAAGACATTTTATCATTTTTAACGCATTGCTGCACTTAGTTATCAAGTATTGAATGTGGCTCTCCTATCTCAGTTGTGAATCCAAAACAACTCCGAGAAACCAGTGTTCAAGCTTAGTTAAAATTAGTGTACCAGCCATGTTGAGTCGTGGAGCATCATGATCTTTCCGCAATCTGCAAAAATGCACTGCTGCTGTCTTGGTAGCCGAGAATATATAGCGTCCTCGAAATCCCCAGGATTCTAGTTGACAGAGGATACCGTGTCTCCAGTTTCGGTCCTAGGCTTGTTTTAAATAAAAAAATACAGCACGACAGGGATATAGGTCGATAGCTGCTTGGTTCGTGCGGGTCCTTTCCTGGTTTCAAAATTTATATTATCAATGACTCTTTCCATTCATCCGCGTAGATGACCAATTTCCACAAGTGGTTATACACTTGTAGTAACTTTGTTTTTCCTTTTTGTAGAGGGATTCTATCCCCGGTGCCGATGACCGCTTAATGCATTTATGTGACCTGTCCAATTCCTCCATCGTGAATAGTTGGTGGTATTTAAAATCTTTTCTCTCTTTCATTGCAAAATATAGCGGAGTATTTTCAGTAGTTTTTTTGATATTTTTAAAGTTTTCACTGTATGAATCAGAACTGAAAACTGATAGCAGTCTGCAAGTATTTACACAACTTCCTTGGGGTCAGTAGCGCTTTTGTCACCTTGAATATCTTTTGAACCTATTCAGAGTCTTCTTTTTTATTCTTGTTAGTTACCCAGCAATCTTCATTCCACTAAGGTACTGGATTTCTGCGGGGGTTTATGCTTGTCATTGGGATGGCTATTATTGCGGCTTCATTAATAGAATATTTTTTTGAGATTGTTTTGTATAATAGAATTGAAGTCTGGGGCTTTGAAGTTTTCTCTGTATAGAAGCCAATTACCTCAATCTGTCCTCCATCTGGGTACATTCTTGATTTGTAATTCAATCTTGTATGTTTGATTATTATGGGAAAATGGTCTGACCCGTTTAAGTCTTCCAATAATAGCTCTAAACTTCCCACTTTGGACAGTGATGTGAGTTGGGGTTCCGTAATTTAACAGAATAGGTAATTTTTTTCAAGGAATGAGATTAACTCTCTGCCTGGGATGGAGGTGCTCGTTGAGCCCCAGGATCTATGATGGGTGTTGAAATCACCTAAAATGAGGTAAGGCCGAGGCAGTATACTTATTAGGCCTCGAATGTCACTAATATGGTGTTTTTATATGGGAGATATAGACAGCAGACTGTTATTTCTAGAGGTACTCTTATTCTAGCAGCTACTTCTTGCAAGTTCGTCGCATTATTCGTATCTTGGTAGGCGATATGAGTTCCAAGAGTGTTGTTATGTTATGGATCATTTTTCTACTTCCTAACTACTTCCTCTGTCTTCCCAGTGATATTTATAGTTTTACATGTGGTCTTTTGCCTTTTTCTAGTCCAATGATGTTAAGTCTCAACCAAAGAAAGAGTTTGTCTTACTTCTAGTTAAAATCTTAAAAATTTAACTTCATATTTAAACTCTGTCCTAAACAAGGTAGAAATATTCTTTGAAAATAATTTTTGTGTTGATAAAATTTATTATCCCACTGCCAGGGGCTTTTTTTTTATATCTAAAATTAGTTCATGTTGAAAAAATTCAAATATTTCCTAGTTACAGTTGATATTGAAAAATATAATAATATAGAGGGAAATTTTTTTTAAAAAATTGAATAGATAAAAAATAAAATTTAAGAAAATAAGCCCATTTTACAATCATTTAGAGCAATAAAAAACAAACAACCATTTTAATCAATTGATAAAATTTAAAGTATAACCTTTTCTTTTCTTTCTTTTTTATCATCTGTCATGAATGAAAAAATGAAGATATTCGTTCTTGACTTTAATCTTAAATAAACATTATATTTATTAGGAATAATATGATTAATTACTTTTTGGAACTTCCATTATTTTTTGCCTTGTCAAGAATCTTATCCTCTTTCTTGTCAGCTGATGGAGTATACTGGTTCACATATTGACAAAGGGTTCTGCTTTTAAACTGTCAATAAAACCAAATATTTGATTATTGGTCTGAATAGATTTTGTATATGTGCAATGGAATTAACAAGCTAAAATAATGGATTTTTAAAATTATGTTGATTCATTGGTTGTAGATTAAAACTTTTTATTATTTACTATGAAATAATTCATTTAATACAATGAATAAACTAATTTTTCTCCACCACCGTTTATTAATTCAAAAATTCTGTTTGGTAATGCATCGTACAATGTTTTGATAGTTTCTTGAGGTATTTGTTTCCATGAAGCCAGAATTGTAGATTTCAACTCTTCGATTGTTCCAAACTGTCTTGATTCGGAGTATACGCTTCTTGAAAGAATTCCCCAAACATTTTTGATAATGTTTAGGTCTGGGGAGACAGCAGGCCAGTCTAATTTGAAAATTGTGTTGCTGGTAAACCAGTCTTTAATTATTTTCGCTGAATGTATGGGAGCGTTGTCTTGCTGGATGGAAAACTGGTGTGCCCTCAGACATGTCATTAAATGTTAAATTTTGCTCCTCTAACAAATTTTTATATTCAATTGAGTTAACTCTTGATGAAAGAAATATCAAATTTCCTTTCTTTTTGTAACCAATTGATGCTCAAACCATAAATTTGCCTCCTCCCATTTGACGCCTTGATAAAATTTTTTATTCCTATAAGTCATGAAAATAATAGGTATATCCATCTGGCCCATCCAGACTGAATTTTTTTTCATCACTAAAAATGACTTTTTTCCACTCCTCAGTCCATGACATTACATTCGAGCAAAGGCCATCCGGGCTAATTTGTGACGGGTAGTCAAAACTGGTTTTCTTTTTAATTTTGTTCTAACTATTGTTTTTGACTTTTTTAATAATCTTTGAACATTTCTTAGTTTTGTTTGAACTCCAGCTTCCTCAGCAATTGCTCTTGCCGTTTTACAAGAGTTGGATGCGATTTGAAGGATATTCCGTTTTTCCCTCAATGTCAAAACAAGGGGCCTCCCAGGAGAACGGTGAGTTCCATATGTCTCCCCGTGCCAAATAAATTTTGCGACCATGAAAAACTCCGCTTGATTCGGCGGGCTATTTCCCTACAACTCATACCGTCCTTGTGGAGTGAAGAAATCAATGGCGCTCTTCTTCAGAGAAACACTTATTTTCCCCCATAACTAACGTTTTATTTTAGGTCTATTTACGAACAAATTTAACACTACACTGAAGTAGAAAAGGTTCTTAACGATTTCAACTGTAGAGGATTAAGAAAATAGTAAACAACAACAAGTGTGTCTATCATTTTGATGCATGTAAAATGTCAATATTTACTGATATTGGATTTAAATAATCCTCAAGGTCTGAGAACATCAAGTACCTCTAAGAGAAAAAGATCGGCCTTTCACAGCGTTTGAGGCGTGTGGCCGTTTGTACCAATTTCGCCTTCCAGCTTTTGGTTTGACAGATGGAGTACCCACCTTCCAACAGGTTATCGATGACATTATTTTTCGCGAAAAACTTGAAAAAACGTAAGCGTACCTTGATGACCTGACGGTGTGTGGAAAGGACCAGGAAGAACATGATCAGAATCTCAAGCGCTTCTCTGATGCAGTCCAAAAATATCGTTTCATGATCAATCAAGAAAAAAGCAAACACTCAGAAACTTCAATTAACTTGCTTGGCTATAAAATCAAAGGTGAAACTACATCTCCAGACCCTGAACGCATGAAGCCGCTGCTCAAACTTTCACCTCCAGACAGTCGGAAGGCCCTTGAACGGACGATTGGGATGTTTGCGTATTATTCTAGATGGGTACAACACTATTCAGACAAAGTTAAACGGCTTCTGAACTCAAAAACCTTTCCCTTGACCCCTGAAGCTATATCTGACTTCGACTGACTCAAAACTGAGATTTCTACGACAGTTGTGAGCACAATTGACGACTTGGAACTTTCGTTTTTGAAACTGATGCCTCTGATTTCTCAATTTCAGCTGTTCTATCACAGTGTGGACGGCCAGTTTCATTCTTTTCCCAAAAGCTGAATGAAAGCGAGCGTAAACATTCAGCCATTGAGAAGGAGGCTTATGCTGTTGTGAGTGCACTTAAAAAATGGAGACATTTTCTACTCGGACGATTTTTCAAAATTATTACAGACCAGCGCTCTGTATCATTCATGTTTAATATGACACATCAGAATAAAATAAAGAATGAGAAGATACAGAGGTGGCGGTTGGAGATGTCCGGTTACCACTATGAGATAATTTACAGGCCGAGAAAACATAACCAAGTAGCGGATACATTCTCCAGGGTATGTAACGCTACCCAAATTGACAAACTATACGCCCTTCACTGTGACTTATGCCACCCTGGGGTAACCAGAATGACCCATTAAGTAAGGACTCGTAATTTACCCTATTCAGTCGAGAATGTCAAAAAGATGACTGCATTCTGCCCATCCTGCAACATCGTTAAACCTCAATTTTACAAAAATGTAAAGTCATATCTCATAAAGGCGATGCATCGGTTTGAGGGAATCAGTATGGACTTCAAGGGACCTCTTCCGTCAAAATCAAGAAATAAATACCTCTTAACAATCGTCGACGAGTACTCCAGGTTTCCATTTGCTTACCCATGTCAGAACATGAACTCGTCAACAGTAATTGACTCCCTTGTTGACTTATTCACCACGTTTGGCCTACCTTCTTATGTGCATACAGACCAAGGGACTTCATTTGCATCGAAGGAGCTACAAGAATTCCTTTACAACCTAGGGGTAGCCACGTCCATGTCGGCATCCTATAACCCAACAGGGAACGGCCAAATTGAACGGGAAAATGGCACGATTTGGCGCACCGTATCTCTTGCTCTCAAACAGAAAAAGTTTGATCCATCGGATTGGGAATCCGTGCTTCCTGATGCTCTCCACTCGATTCGATCCCTGTTGTGTACAGCAACCAACGATACGCCCCATGAGAGGATGTTCCGACACAACAGGCAATCATCTAGTGGTATTTCACTCCCTACTTGGCTTTCGCCTTCAAAGAAAGTGCTAATGAAAGACAAGTTTGATATAGTAAATATGATCCGTTGGTTGAGGAAGTCGACATCCCGGACGTCAACCCCCAGTATGCCAGGGTACGCCTCGAAGATGGGCGAGAGACTACAGTGTCGTTAAAACACCTAGCGCCTCAAGGTGGGACGATGACTGAGCCTGAACCAGAGGAATGTGGGCTAGAGCCAGAGATAACTGGGCAACAAGAGCCCGAACCTGCAAGAGCCTTACAGCCCCAAGTAAATCAAGGTACTCGGAATACAGTACACAGGGATCCTCAGCCTCATGAAAGTTATCTTCGTCGCTCTACAAGAGAGCACTGAACACCTACATACTTGAAAGACTATGAACTGAAATTTTAAAAGGAGGGAAGAATGTGATGATTCATCCAGTTTTAAAATATTATTATCTTATGTTTTCATCGTTTCTAGTTACTGTAATGCTCTCACCAATTTTCTTACTTCAATTGTGAATAATAAAGCCTATTTTTCAAAGGTTATCATTACATATACATATATATATATATATACTTTAACTTTTACAGTTACATTCCTTCCTTTCACATCCAAAAGATCAAGTCCTTGANAATATATATATATATATATATATACATACATATAATTTAATACAGTAAACTTACAGTTTACTTACCAACTAATGATGGCTCTTTTGGGAATGACCTGGTACTCATAATGACTTAAACTTTTAAAATTTATTTTATATTATTTTATATAAAAGAAAAAAGCACAGTATTTGGGCCTATTTTGTGGAACGTTTAAAAAAAAAAAAAAAATCATTTTCATCATAATCAGATACATGTTTAACATTAATGTCTGATTTTAACTCTAATGAAAATCTTGATCAGAAGGTACAATGATGTAGATAAGATGAAGAAGTATTTTTTACAACTAATGAAATGTCAGATGCATCCTCTTACTTTTATACTGATTTTAAACATTACATTTTCTTATTTCTGAATCTGGCATATTTGCTCTTCCATGCCTAAAAATTTATAGAGTTAAATTTTGATTGAATTACTTCAAACTATTACTGCTAGGAATTACTGTCTGTACATAATAAAAACTACAGAACATAAATTTAATTGAGCTTGGTATTATGGCTATCTACCACTCATTTAGGTCCAAGTTACAAGTAAATACTGCTTGAAAATTTAATTAAGTAAAAACTAAATATGTCAGAGAAAGTTAAATATTTAACTTTTGTGTTGATCTAGGCCAATATGCTCTATTGCAACTAAAGAATCTTTTCAAAACCTTACAGAAAAATACTTGCAGTGCATTTGGTTTACAAGTAGTAATGCAATGAAGAATGCTTAAGAAAAGCATTATTTCATAATTTTATCTAGTAAAATCCATCTTTTAGTTGTCAGCTGTACATAATTTACAGTTTAAATTGCATTTCATTTTCCTTTATTTACTAAAAATATAAATAGTGAATAGAGAATTAAGTTGTTGATTGTCTCAATGGTCCCCAAAAAACCTAATCATATGAATCAAATAATCAATTAACATTTTAACTCAATAAATAAACATATTTACTTCAGAAGATCCCCCCCCCCCCTCATCAATTATGATACAACTAGAAATATATCACTGTTGATGTTCAAGAGGGGGGGGGGGAGAAGAATGTTGGAAGTATACTACCATTTGAGTAACTTTATTAAATATTTACCTTAAAAGTATTAAAAATTTATTAAAGAACATCATATTATAATAAATTTGTGTATCTTGCAAGATTGATAAGTTTTTCATAAGACTTATTATGACAAAGATATTTTTCTTAAATTTTGATTTTCATCTAAGCCTCAAATGTTATTTTGAGCCACAAATTCATTTATCCAACAGTATATTTTAAAGTCAAAATACCCAATTTGACTTCTATAAAAATAAGAGTACCAGCCCACCACGAAGTTACATTAGTAAATAATATACCTAATACACATTTTTAATAACAGTATTGTTTATAATATAATATAAGTTATAATAATACCTTTATACACAGGAAATCCTTTTTTGTGGTGCAAAGGAGAGGTATATAATACTCACTCCTTCATTTTCTTGGAACTGAATCTGTGGGATCTAGCTACAGTTATTCTGTAACAAAAACGCATGCATCATAAATAATATCCTTATACCTCCACCATAATGAGTCTGTCGATGTGTGCAGATGTATGAGTTATCTTAAAAGTAAAATCATTAACAAACATTATCTGTGGAAATAATATTCTAAATGCACATTTAATACTTTTATCAAACTATCAAATTTATTTTCGAATGAAGCTTTCTTTTGCTTCACTCAATGCCCATCCTTCAAAAAAAGCAACAAAAAAAAAAAAAATAAAGAAGAATTTACAGAGATTCATCAGTTTTAAACATCCTTACTCATAACTTGTATTTTTAGCAAAAATTTTATTAAATTGTTTGTGATGAAGACAGAGATTGGTGGGATGAGATGATATTTAACTGGATAAAGACGAATGTTAATTATATAGAATGTTTTAATGTTATTGCCATACATTCTTCATACCATACTAGGTATTTAGTAATACTAAAAATTACAGTATTGAAAATTTAGATGTTTATATTACAATTGCTGATTGACAGTAATATAATTATTTCCTGATATTCTATTTATTATGAATTATGTGTTTGTTTACGTGTGACCATACATGTGTTAGTGTATATCTCTAACTTATCTTAGATATAGATATTATCTAAGTTTCTTAAACTAAATATTTTGTTTTTAAAGCTATTTTGGTGAAAATATAGTTATTTATATAGCCTTTTCTTGTTCAGTTATGATTATTAATTAGGTAATGGATAATATAGATATTGATTAGGGGTCATTATGATGTTTGAAAAGTTAGAGTCTTTAGGTATTTGCTGCATTTAATGACCCATTTCATAGGGATTGTTGCCCCAGATGTAATGAAGCTAATGAATTACTGTTAGAAAAATATTATTAAGACAATTAATTAGTTTAACATTTTTAAAGGATTGAGTTATTCATATTTTGGCTCTGAGACCATATAAAAAATTAGAAATTTTTAATGCCCTTAAAATAGGTGAGTCTAAGTGTTTTATCCTATTCTAGAATTTCATTTTGTTCACGTATGATGAACCATGATCCATATTTTAAATAATATATAAAAGCCTTATGATGGGATAATTCATAGATAGGAACTCAGTACACCATGACTAACACTTTAATAACTCACATAATCAGATATACAGATAACCATACATGGTTACGTTGCCTCCTAGATGTTTTATAATTATGTTATGTATGTGTTTACAAAAAGCTTTATATTAAAATAATGTATAATATACATAACATATTATGTACTTCAACACCTTCCTTCATTGTTTAATCATAAAACTTTCACCGTCTAACTAACACACACACAGTCCCAGTTCTTCATTGATCTTCTTTAGTCAAGGACTGTGAAGGGGCTTAGTAAAACTATTGGCTGTTTGCTCTTGAGTTGCAACTCTTCTTATCTTGAGTGTAGTAGTTAATTCTTGAAATATTTATTATGAGCTTATTATGGGACAGAACTCTATATCCATTATCTCCATCATATATCCCAATAGGATTCCTTCCTGTGCCTTTTTATCAAATTTTTCCCTTTTAATCGTGGGAACATGCTCCCAACATTTAGATCCAATTATTCGTAGATGCTTAATGTAATACTGAAAATGCAAATAGATAAAATCCGATAGCCTGCTCTCTTTAAATAAGTTCGTTACAGAGTTGATGATTTTATCGTCATCCAATAGAGCTTTGTCTAGAGTGCCTTTTAAGTTTCATTTCTTCCTTATTTCTTCATATTTCAGGCACATCAGAAATTACCAGAAATCTAGCAATTATCAGGAACACTGTAAATATATGTTTGATGATAAGAAGTTGTCCACAGACCTCACCAATGGGTGGGTTATCCTTTGCCATTTATAGCCATGAGCAAGTCTTTCTTAGTCTGTCCTTTTCTTAGTCTATCAGTACCTCTTCACTCCTACAGTCAGTTGAGAAGGAACTGAACCATATTCTCGGAGTAGATTTTATGACGCAGAACTTGTCTTTGGTTGACCACTGTTCGCGCCGTAATCCTCCTTTATCAGTCCCGAGCTCCCTAATCTCGGCACAGGGGCTGACTCACCTGAACTCGCGACCCTTAGGTATCTAAACATACTAAATGAAGTGTCCCCCTACCTCTTTCTCACTCTGCGTCCAGCTCTCATAGGAGAACTCTGCTTCCAGCTCTCATAGGAGAACTCTGCTTCCAGAAACCACTCTGCTTCCAGTAGTAGAACACAGTGTTTAAAGTTTCCATTTCGGTTTATTAAAGTCTTATTATTTCGTGCCGCCTTACGCGCCTCCCAATCATAATACAGTCCACTACTCTTCGTCCACTCACGGCTGCCACGCATTCCCAGAAGGTAAGTGCTCTGAATTTTTGGGTTTTTCTCTTGGCCGAGTTAGAGACCTTTAATTTCAGGGCCGCTTTGGAGGAAAAACTGCAGAGGAGTGAGAGGATCGAACTGCCTTTTGAAACTACCTTGTAAGTTGTTACCTATTATATTCTATTTTTCTTTCTTTTTCTTTTTTTTTTTTTAATATTAAATATTTATTATTTATTTACTACATTCGAACCAGCGAAAACGCCGCCACAACCACCATTTATTTTCCCACTAATCCTTTAACTAGTGCTTTTACATCATTAAAGGTGACTTTTGAGTACATCTCGTCATCTTTTAAACTTTCTTTGCTGATTGGTCCGAATTTTCATTGCCTGAAATTTTGTGGTGTCTAGGTATCCATTTAAGTGTCACTTTGCTACCTTTCTTGTTGAGGTGATCCATTGCAATTACCGTGTCTATTGTGAAATGTTGGTTGGTGAAAGGGCTCTGTAAAAATAAAAGAGTAGATAAAGAGTGGGTAAATAAAGAGATGTTTTATGATAATGGCAACTCAATATTTAAGGCTTTAACTATTGCGAGTCATTCTATGGTAAACACGGTTGACATCTGCATGAAAGAGAACATAAAGGATCTACCATGGATAGTGTTCTAGGTAAAGCTAAGCCATAAGCAGAGCAACCATAGTCTAATTTAGACCTTATTAAGCTACTATAAAGAAGACGCATGCATGAGCGATCAGCGCTCCATGATGTATTTGAGATCATCTTCAATATAGAGGACTTAAGTCATTTCACTTCAGGTTTCTTAAGATGTGCAGCACAGTTAAGATGAGAATCTAATGTAAGACCTATGAGACCAATGAAAGCGATATCAACAGCTTCATACCCAGTCATATAATGAAATAATTATATATATATATGAATGAATATAAAATCCATATCTATTTATATAGATACAAAAATAATACTCACTCCTTCATTTCCTAGGAACTGGATCTTTGGGGTCTGGCTAAATTTATTCTGGAACAAAAATGTATACATCATTAATAAAATCCTACCATCATAATGCATTTGTCAATGTGTGCATGAGTATGAGTTTATAACTTAAAAGTAAAATCATTAACAAACATTAACTCAGAGAATAATATTTTAAATCCACATTTACTACTTTAAAAAAAAACTATCGAAGTTATTTTCAAATGAAGAAAGCTTTTCACTTTCAGCTTCATTTAAAAATCAAAATCTACGCCCATCCTTTTCCCCTATCAGGCGGCACTTGAATATGGGATATTTTTTTAACTTATAAGTGGACTAATTGTTCAAGCAAGCAGGATTACTTGAGATGAAAAATATTTTAAAGAATAGCTGAATCTCTGAAGGAATAAGCATAGGAGAACTTCAATGCACATTTTATCCAGTCATATTTACTGGTAAACAAAAGGATAAACAAGAATTTATAAAATTATGTGCGCTTATCTGTAGCACACAGACACTCCAGCAGTCTGTTATTAATTACTTATTTTACTAATAACTTGGGATTTGGGAGATAGGAGAAGTGCAAATGTATAAAACGAATCGTATGAAAACTTCCAGTGGTGTGATTGGTAGCATGAGATCCAGGTTCGAGCCCTGGCTGGGACAGATAGATTTTTATTCTATTCCCGCGCATTAATTGTTTATTAATTAATTTAAGTGTTTGCTATAAAAAACCTAAGTACCTAATTTTTTTCTAATTTCGTTCTTTTTTTTTAGAAAAAGTGGCCTACCAAACACTCCAATTATATTCTATGGTATCTTCCATGCATGCGGGTTTTTTTTTAATATGTACATATATATCAAAGAATATTATTGTTATCCAGTTATTTTTTGTATCTGTTTTGTTCTACTTTTTTTTCGAAATACTATTAATAACAAAAATATTAAGATTTTAATCTTCATTTATATCCACTCTTTCCAATAAGGAACTCATTCAATGGGTTACAAATAGTGCATTTGATGCCGTTATTTTAAAAATTAAGGACGCTAGAGCGCATACACCTAATTAGAATTACATTTAAGGTTCTCAGAGTAAAATAAGAATACGCTGGACCTGTAATATTAAAATTTTAAATATTGCATTATTGTACCAACGTTAATAGCTTAATTTCACTAAAAATAATTTAATAAAGTTTATTAAAGGTTAAAACAATGGCCAGTAGTAAACAGACTACATAATCAGCTGATAACAAAGGCCGCCATTTTACCAGTTTCCGCGAAGCATTCAACCTAGTTTTATCAATATGACGTTAGTCTGAAAAAGTTCTTCACAAACCCTCTGTGTGGGAACTAAAAATATGGTTTGTTGAAACATAAAAGTCTGATCTACCTTAACCGAACCCCAACTAAAATCATCTAAGAATAATATCTACTGTCAAAATAACTCTCCTTTTGAACATAAAAGTCTGTGTTCGTGTGCGCGCTAGCGTGGCATCTTTAAGAGCTGTAGCCCTAACAATTTTTAAAATAAAGCAACTAAACTTGCCATTGGCATTTGAGCGTTTTTTTATTTTATTCTCGGTAAACTTTGAATGAATTCATTAATGGTTGAAAAAAGTCCATAAGGTGATCTAAATTTAACATCTTAATTATAATTAGTTAAGAAATGAAAACCAAAATTTAAGAACAATATTATTGTCCTATGAAAAACTTATCAATCAATCAATGTAAGAAACATAAATTTATTACGATCTTTAATATATTTTTTAAATAAATACTTTTAAGGTAGATATTTAATAAAGTTACTCAAAAGGTAGAATGCTTCCTCTCGCCCCCCCCCCCCCCTTCCTCCTAAACATTCCAAAACCATCCTGATTGATGTCACCCCATTACACTCATTGTTCTCTTCAGATTGTGAAATCAAATAATTCATTAATAACTGTAATGAAACATGAGAAAAGTGTTTACTTCGTGATTTTTTTTTACTATTTTTTATTTTTCCAAGACTGTTTGTTCCACAAGGATTCTACAAATGCTTTCATTAATATAATTTTAACTGTTCAACTTGTTTAGGAGCTATTCCAAAACGTCAGTAAACATTTTGAAGATAAAAATTAATGTACATTTTTGACACATATATTTTAGGAAAAATTCGACAATTAGCTTTAGAATATTTGTAGATAGTTATTAGACAGGAATTAAAATAGGTAGAGGAGCTGTGGCTTTTTATTTATTAACAGGAGTTTATTTGGGCTAAATCATTGGGAAAATATTGGAGTAAGCTGTTCAAATGATATTTTGACCTGCCTATAAATTATGTGATATGCAGGATGTGCATAGCATTACAACTGCCTAATCTAATATTTTAAAATCGTGAATCCTACCTCCTGAGAGTGGGTACACCTTTTCAATATTGAAGAAGTTCAATTTGAAGTTTTCAAATATAAATCCTCTTTAATTTAAAATGAGTAATGGTTTCTTAATTGCTTGTGATAAAATGTGCCACTGAGCAAAATTTGTGGCAAACCATTGTTGTCTTTTCCTCTGAGTATTCTAGTAAATAATCTAATTATACACTTGCATGTCTTAGATTATTATGGAGTTGAACATTAGATTACTTTCACGAACTAACATTTTATTTTATTTTTCAGCAACTTTTGTTCCCTAATGGACAGTCGCCAAGATCTCAGCCATTCTTAAAATACAGCCAATCCAGCAATTGCAATATTGAAGGCCCTCAGGGATCATTTAAATGCATCAGGCACTCTGGCTCAAAGTATGTTTTTTTTTTTATCTTATTACTTGCTGGTTTATTGAGATTTATATTAGCTATTTTATTACAGTCCATATATGTACTAATTTATGCTATATGCCTCACAATCATTGGATATCTAATTTTCATAGTTTTTTTTTACCATACTCTGAAGAAATGTAAAGATTAATTTTATCTGACACACGTTTTCAATTTTTTTCTTAACCACTTTACTAAATAACAAAGATGGACAGCCACTAACATCTATATTAGTGACCTTCCATCTTTGTTATTTATTATAAGGCCAGTAATATATATAGTATATTTAGTACNCAGTAATATATATATATATATATATATATATATAGTATATTTAGTACAAGGATCATATCTATACAGACATATAACACTAAAGGAAAATAGTAAAGGATGAGTACTTTAATGAATAAAGTAGACTAATAAGAGTTAACTACTTTAATTAGAACTATAATACCTTTTGTAATCTGTCCTTATTGGTTTCTGCAAACCATCTTCTGTTGGCGAGCGATTTCGGACATTATGCATCCTCGTGGCCGAATACATGTGTGTCACTGTCACTGTCTGTATTCGACCAAGAGGATGGATAATGTCCGAATGCCAACAGAAGAAGGTTTGCAGAAACCAATGAAGACAGATTACAAAAGGTATGACAGTTCTATATTCATTGGTAGTGATAATAACCCTTTAGACTATTTACTTTAATTAGATTCATATAATAATGAACACCCATATATTTATTAACAGGAAACAACTTGACCTTCAATGCACTCAGAAGATAAATAAATAAAATCCATGAAAAGCTATAATAATACTATAAAAATAAAATTTTGTTATGGCAAATTATTTAATTTTCAAGATTTTTTCTTTTTCAGTGGGCTTAATTTGAAATTTCTGCTAAGTTTTATTCTGATTAATAAATATAATTCATTAATTTTAGGGGAAAGAGGCCCTTTTCTGTTCTTGCTTATTCCGAAATACATTTAGTTTTTCTTTTTCTCCATTAACAAAGTTTCTGCCTTATGGCTCTAAATTTTTCATTAGAAAATCTGGAAAAATTGATGTGGTCTTTTACTTAGTTGGACCACATAAATTTTATTAAGATATTCTGATTGAAAGAATCGAGTCCTACAAATGGGCATCAGTATCAAAATGTTGTAAGTAGAAACATGAATAAGAGAAAAATGTGTATTAAAGTTGTACTTCTTTTCAATTACCTTATTAGAAATGATTCTTATGCATAAACACCATTTTATAGAACTGACCAAGGTGTTAAATTAGAAAAGTGTTGGATGATGGTGAAACTAGGGATATAATGTCTCCTCCTTAATTTTTTACCCCTAACATTTTTTTAAATCAATTCTTCTCCTTTCTGCACTTAGCATTAATTGATCCTGACACTTGTTAACAGCTTCTAATAAATTATAGTGTCCTGAAATATTTTAAATAGGAAGATGAACAAAAAAGCAGCCCTTCTGAGTATGTTCTGAATACGTATTTTCTGCATTATATATGATTTACCAATCTTAATTGTAAGGGGAATGAATTTTTATTCAATTCAAATAATAAGGCTAACAATTTAGTTAAGTATAAAATCTAAAAGTTTATTGTGTATGTAATTTTTTTTTAAATTTTAATTAATTATATATTCTATGGTTAATTAAGTTAATATTCTAATAAAA
>KZ809260.1:76960-89947 GCA_000696205.2 Oncopeltus fasciatus | reverse complement strand
GACCATCTAATAAAAATATTATTTTATTAATATTATTTCTACATTATAAAATCTATTAATTATAGCTACACTATAAAATTAATTAATTTTTTAGATGTGTTGAGAGTGTGGATTCTCTCCCTAGCTAAATTCGAATCCAGGCAAATGATGTTTACGAAACCACCAGGAGACGGATGCAGGCTGCTGAGAATCAACAGAAATAAAATTGGTAAAACTTACGTGCTCATTCCTGGTGTTTTTCATTACTTTAATACTTTCCTATTTTCTTCCAGTAGTTAGTTTTAACCCACGAGAAAGACAAATACATCGTCTTATGCTCAAAGGAGTTGACATTGTCTAGCTATTTATCGACTCTCGTTATTTACTTTTTTAATTTTCATTTATAAATATTAATTTAGTCGGGGTTTATATCTCACATAAATTTTAAACAATTAATGAGAGGGAATAGAATTAAAAAAATCCATCTGTCCCAGCCAGGGCATGAACCTGGATCTCCTGCTTGAGAAGCCAGACAAAGGTGGTGCCACCTAGCGGACAACCTCCAATTTCTGCTGCCAATACGCCTCCTCCCTCATCTCAGAGAAGGCCACAAGCGAATCCTGATCTTATCAAACGTCCCATTAGGTAAGCTAATTTTAATCTGAATAAATAATTAGAAATATTGGCTCGAATTCCATTGCGAATAATAATAGTAACTGAAATAAAAACAAAAGTTTAGTTAGTGTTTAGTTAATAACTAAGTAATGAGAATTAGAAAACTTCTTTCAATGCCAAAATATTGAATTAAAAAAAAAATTTTACATGTATAAAATATTAATGGGGCAATATTGATTTTGAAATTGTTTTTGAAAAAAAAAATGGTATAATTATATGACAGTCACCAATATTATTTGTATGTTATGTTAGAGCTAATCCTTATTGTTCAAGACTTATCTGGGACATCATCTTCACCAAAGAATGATTAAAGCTAGGCAAACAAATCTTTTTACATTTTGCCTACATTTTGGATTTTGAATGAGTAAACCTGTGGCCTAAAACTGTATAAAGAATTAAGTATGAATATACTATGGCCATTTACGTCCTTATTATCAAATCTTTATTACCTGTAGTCAGATAATACTGACTGGTCTTGAAAATATGTACAAATTATTCAAACCTTAGGTAAACAAGCTTTGAGGTTTGATTAAGTTTGCCAGTAAGCAAAAAAAAAATAAAGTAAAATAAATGAAGAAGAATTTATAGAGGTTCATCAATCTTAAACATCATTACTCATAATTTGTATTTTTAGTAGAAATTTTATTAAATTGTTTGTAAAAGAGATAGAAATGGATGGGATGAGATGAGATTTAACTGGATAAAAATCCATATAATATTATATAAAAGATAAAAATGAACGTTAATAATGTAAAATGTTTTCATGGTATAGCCATATATTCTTCATACCACACTAGGTATTTAATAATACTAAAAATTACAGTATTGAATGTTTATACTCGATTTTTTTTCACGAGTCGACTGCTGAGATCATTTGCACTTGAAAGTTTAGATGTTTATATTATAGTTGCTGCTTGAAAGTGATATAGTTACTTCCTGAGATTTCATTTTATGATGGGTATGAGTATGTGTGAGAGAGAGTGTGCCTATGTGAGTGTATATCTTTGACTAATATATCTGAGTTATATAGATCTTATCTAAGTTTCTTGTACTAAATATTTTGTTTTCAAAACTTTCTTGGTGATAATATAGTTATTTCTACAGCTTTTCAAGTTCAGTTATGATTAATAATTTGGTAATGGATGATGTATAAATTGATGAGGGTTATGTCCACAATGGTGTTATTCTACTTATGGAAACCTTTCCATATATTTGCATATATGGAAATATTTGCATACATAACTAAATAAATTAAATATACCAAATGTATGGTTATAAACAAACATTAAATTTAAATTAATCGTAGTGTTAGCTGCCAGTGGGGCTGTTCCACCCCCCCCCCCTTTTTTTGATCTCATATATATAGTGCCTAACATACTTTCTATGTGACTGTGATTTGTGATGTTTGGGATAATGTTATGTATAGTCTACATATATTTTGAGTGTTGCTCATTCTTATTTGGTTTTTTTTGGCCAAATCAAAACTGCAAATTTCTAAATCGCCAATCTTCATTAAATAATTTGTAAAATAGTAAATTTTTTTTTATGCCGCTCTTAGATTACAAAAGTTATTTATTATTCCCATGAGATAAATCTTGAGTTTTCAAATTAATTTATTTGATCCATTAAAAATATGGCATTTAGGATAAAAATGTTTGTAAGGATGAATATATCAGTCATGTTTCAGAGATCATAAATCCCTTATGTATAAGAATATTTCTCATGACTACTATGTAAAATGTGCTTAATGTCAAATACTGTTCCAAGCATTCCCAGAATCCCCCACTTCTTTCTGAGCCCAGCTCCAACCAGACAACCCTCTCCTTATTGCATTTTTTCGGTTTAAGTCGTCTTGGTAACTTTTTTTTAGCTGTTTCAGTAACTTCTCATAAGTTTGCCCATCTGTTGTATGTACTATTACAATTGTACTTCTGTAATAACGTTAGTTAACAAGTATATCAAAATGCATGTCAAGTGGGTGTGTGTGTGTGTATGTTTTTGTCAATTTCTCCATATCTTAAGTCTGTGTCAATTGATACTAGTAAAAACAATAGCACTTGACAACATCCAAAGAATAGATACATGCTTTACATCTTTTAAGTAAACTGAATCTTGCAATTAATAGAAATTAATTGATTTATACAGGAATTCATTAAGTACCTAGTATCAAAATAATTAATGCTTAAAACACACACATGTGTTTGAATTTCTTTTTAGACAAAGTGTAATTGACTTAAATGTTTTATGTAAATGAAAAACCATGAATGAAATTTATAAAGATCTATCTTATTAGGATGTTTTTATTATTTTATAATAAATTTTAAATTATAAAATATCATACTTAAATTTTGCTGATTGTACATAGGCTCTTATGATTGAAACTGTGTCAACCAAAAACCTATATGCCCAAATAAAAAGCTAAATAATTTGTAGAGCATTTGTTAGGATTCGGTCAAAGTTGAGACAACCTTGACTGAACCCCAACAAATTACTAATAATCTCCTTGGTCAAAAACTCTCCATTTGAACAAAAAGCTAAGTAGGTGTTATGATTCTATCATCACTTAATTGAGGATCATTACTTCCAGTTAAAAAAAAAACCTGATGAAAGAAAATTATACTAAAATTGGGTTTAAATTGAAATAAGCAATTTTTTTTTTTGGCAAGATATATTCTATGATTATTAATGTTTTAAATCTTTGTCAGCAATTTAAAACCAGCCTTTTTAAGACTGATATTCAAGAGATATAACTTGAAACTTAAGGAAGTGACTTAAGCTGGGCCTCACTTCCCTATGCAGAAATCAGTGAAGATAACATCTAGAAGGTGTTCTGGGGATACACGACCAGTGATTTTTCCTAGGGAAGTGACAGCAGAGCGAAGGTGTTCCGCAGAGAGATCAGCCTGAGCCACAGAAGCTAATTCCAAATAGTTTTCAAGGTGGGAAAGACATTCCTCTATGCAATGGCGTTGGTATGGCCTGCTGAAGCCAGTAGTACTCCTTCCACACCTTTGGCCAACAAATGACACACATATCAGTTAACTCATACTTTGGAGGTAAAATATTAATTTATCAAACATAATAGCTTACACATAATTTAAATCAACAGAATGTTTTTAATTCCATGAATGTAGATATAATTTCATACACACTTTCATATAGATTTATTTATGTTGAATCTCTCAAGGTCTATGAATATATTTTAATGTATTTGATGATGAAAAGTATGTTTAACTTAATTTAAAATTCAGCTGCTGGTTTCCTAATTTCTATATTTTACTCAATGATCAATTGAACAATACTTCGGCTATTTACCCTTTGAAGATAATACAAAAAGTAAAAAAGCATAAAGCTGCCATCAAAATTGGTAAATCCCAGATCAATAATTGGTAACCGTTATGTAATAGTAATTTTAAACTTTTAGAGTAGTTACTGAATAAAACTCAAATGAAGTTAGGTTTTTTAGCCAATTTGGAGAAGTCTCATGTATATGATTAATTGAGAAATAAAATATAAGTAATAATAGAATGTTATCTTTAGTCAGCATGGAGATTAAAGTATTACACAAATGAGTCCGAATACGTACAGGTAAATTTTCAGCTAAGAAAAGATTCTCCTGATAAGGTTACATACATAAAATTCCTAAACCTCTCTCTGATTCAGTCCGTTACCTTGGGTTTCACCTTGTCTCACGACTCAACTGAAATGAACATACTGAAATCAAGTGACAAGAACTCAACAGACTCTTATACAGCCTTATAAATAGGCGCTTACAGCTCACATTAGAAAATAAACTGACCATCTACAAGACCATAATACGACCAGTCTGGACCTACAGTGCAGAACTGTGGGGTGCCGCTAAGCCTTCCAATATCCAACAAATACAATCCTTTCAGTCCAAAATTCTCAGAATAATTGCTAATGCTCCATATTATGTGTCCAACTCTAACCTTCATCACGACTTTAATATTCCTTTTGTCAAAGACCTTATCTCCATCCGCTTCAAGCTCTTCCATAGTAAACTCCAATTTCATCCCAATCCATATGCTAAATCCATGTCGTCGGACTCCAATCCTCACAATCCTCCCCGGCGACTAAAACGGAGATGGCCTCGCGACCTTCTGGGCCTTAATGCCTAAACTAATCTGGAGTGGGGTCGATGGGCCCCTTCTCCCTGCACAGTGATGACCATTTATTTGTTTTATTGTTTATTTTATTTTTTATTTATTATATTTTTTCTTTTATTTTATTCATNGTCATCAAATTATAAGGTGTTAAGTAACTGAATGTAATAAATAAAAATTTATTTAAAAAAAAAGTGTCCTATAAAATTTTTATAGTTTTAAGGCATTACTGAAAAAAAAATGCATAGCTGCTTAAACAACTTGTGAAATTATAAAATACTAAGGGGAACGAGTCTTTAATCAGTGCACTGCATGGTGTTAGATTATCTAGCTAACCCTCAATTCTCACCTTTCTAATTGTTTCTTTAGGGTCCAGCAAGGATCAGATAGCACTGATCACTTCCCTGTGATAACAGGTGTTCCACAGGGCAGTGTGCTTGGACTTATCCTTTATACTGCAGACATCCCCATTTATCCTGATACCCTCTTAAACCTCTTTGGAGATGACAAAGCGATCCTCTCCTCCCACCCTGATTCCAAAACTGCTTCCACATTTTACAAAACCACCTTGATGCTAATGAAGAATTAAAATAAATGAGTCCAAATACATAAAGGTAAATTTTCAGCTAAGAAAATATACTCCTAATAATGTTACATACAATAACATCCCTAGACCTCTCTCAGATTCAGTCTGTTACCTTGGGTTCCACCTTGACTCACTATTAAACTGGAGTGAACATATCAAAATCAAGTGACAAGAACTCAACAGACGCCACAAACTCTTATACAGCCATATAAATAGGCACTCACAGCTCAAAATAGAAAACAATCTGAGCGACCATAATATGACCAATCTGGACCTACAGTGCAGAACTGTGGGGTTCCGCTAAGCCTTCCAATATCCAATGAATACAATCTTTTCAGTCCAAAATGCTCAGAATAATTGCTAACCTTCCATATTACGTGTCCAACTCTACCATTCATCACGACTTTAATATTCCTTTCGTCCAAGATCCCATCTCCACCCGCTTTAAACTTAAAATTTTCTTCAGTGTTATTATAAATGTACTTATTAATTTATTTTTTAATTGAAAATATTGATTAGATAGAAATGGTCCGAATAACTTATCATTACAATTATATGTTAGCAGGGTATAACTAAAAAGCACCTTAACATATTTCAAAACCTTATCAAAATTATTAATTTAATTTTGGCAAGATATATTCTATGATTATTAATGTTTTAAATCTTTGTCAGCAATTTAAAACCAGCCTTTTTAAGACTGATATTCAAGAGATATAACTTGAAACTTAAGGAAGTGACTTAAGCTGGGCCTCACTTCCCTATGCAGAAATCAGTGAAGATAACATCTAGAAGGTGTTCTGGGGATACACGACCAGTGATTTTTCCTAGGGAAGTGACAGCAGAGCGAAGGTGTTCCGCAGAGAGATCAGCCTGAGCCACAGAAGCTAATTCCAAATAGTTTTCAAGGTGGGAAAGACATTCCTCTATGCAATGGCGTTGGTATGGCCTGCTGAAGCCAGTAGTACTCCTTCCACACCTTTGGCCAACAAATGACACACATATCAGTTAACTCATACTTTGGAGGTAAAATATTAATTTATCAAACATAATAGCTTACACATAATTTAAATCAACAGAATGTTTTTAATTCCATGAATGTAGATATAATTTCATACACACTTTCATATAGATTTATTTATGTTGAATCTCTCAAGGTCTATGAATATATTTTAATGTATTTGATGATGAAAAGTATGTTTAACTTAATTTAAAATTCAGCTGCTGGTTTCCTAATTTCTATATTTTACTCAATGATCAATTGAACAATACTTCGGCTATTTACCCTTTGAAGATAATACAAAAAGTAAAAAAGCATAAAGCTGCCATCAAAATTGGTAAATCCCAGATCAATAATTGGTAACCGTTATGTAATAGTAATTTTAAACTTTTAGAGTAGTTACTGAATAAAACTCAAATGAAGTTAGGTTTTTTAGCCAATTTGGAGAAGTCTCATGTATATGATTAATTGAGAAATAAAATATAAGTAATAATAGAATGTTATCTTTAGTCAGCATGGAGATTAAAGTATTACACAAATGAGTCCGAATACGTACAGGTAAATTTTCAGCTAAGAAAAGATTCTCCTGATAAGGTTACATACATAAAATTCCTAAACCTCTCTCTGATTCAGTCCGTTACCTTGGGTTTCACCTTGTCTCACGACTCAACTGAAATGAACATACTGAAATCAAGTGACAAGAACTCAACAGACTCTTATACAGCCTTATAAATAGGCGCTTACAGCTCACATTAGAAAATAAACTGACCATCTACAAGACCATAATACGACCAGTCTGGACCTACAGTGCAGAACTGTGGGGTGCCGCTAAGCCTTCCAATATCCAACAAATACAATCCTTTCAGTCCAAAATTCTCAGAATAATTGCTAATGCTCCATATTATGTGTCCAACTCTACCCTNAAAAACTATCTGTCCCAGCCAGGAATCGAACCTGGATCTCCTGCTATCCGGGCCGGCCTGCTTGGAGATCCAGGTTCGATTCCTGGCTGGGACAGATAGTTTTTTATATTCTATTCCCTCTCATTAATTGTTTAATTATATACTTTCATTTTTGCTCTTAGGGAAATTCTTAAAGGATAAAAGTAATTAGTACTTACAAATGTTCTAAATGCTTAGTTAGTTTGATTACAAATTCATCTATTCCTTTCTCATTTTTACAAGAAATGATACTTATACTGTCAGCTTTACTCAGATCAGCATCAATAGTCTGTTCAGGAGAAAGAAGATCTATTTTGTTCAGAACAATGAACCCAATGGAGCTATCATCATGACCATCAATTGAGAGGAGATCCTTAAGATTAAGGCAACGAGAGAGCTGTTGTTCTACTCCTAGCTCTTTGACTACATTTCGTAGGTGCTGGAGAAAGGACTCCCGAGAAATATGCCTTTGAGGAAAGGATGAAATGTCCATCAGGAGAAGAAGAAGATCTGAGCGGTCAGCTGCCTGGAGAGCTCGGGACATACCTTCAGCTTCTATTTCATCAGCAGGTTCGCCACGCAGACCTGAACATTACAATATTGAAGCCCTAAAATGATTGAATGGTTAATAATAATTATTATGATTATTATTATAGATAAATAATCTAAGTCAAGGCTACAAATTATTATAACCATAATTTAAGTCAATTTTTTAGTTATTTGAAATTATTTTATTTTGAAAACATCTAAACAAAAATAAATTAAAAATGATTGTTTCTCCAGCTGTCTTATATTTTTCTCTAGCAGGACCTCTATCATAAGTTGTTTATGATTTGTATTTCTTCTTTGGTATTTTGCTAAATATGTTTTCATTTATGTATACATTTACTTATAAGAATTTACTTCCAACAATGAACTATAGATCTAGACATAATATAGATGATTGCTTATATGGATATAAGTACCAATGCAAGAGTTTACATTAACATTTCTATATACTCAAGTGCCCATAAATGTATTTGTATACATGCGAGCATGAATTTTATATCTTTGTATTATATATGTGAGTATATAAAAGGAAGCTCAGTATATGAGGGTTCAGATTCATAGATATATGTACCATGATATCTGGAAATCAGTGCTTTATTTGAGCAATTCATATCCTTTCACCCTTGTAATATGCATTTATTGGCAGTATTTTTTTTTAATTTAAATAAATCACCAGGTTATTTTTACATTGAAATATATCACATTGATGTCTCTCTATATTAATAAGTGCCAATAATTAGTTTGTGTCTGCTTGTTTGTGCGTGCATGCATGCTAGTGTGTGTGTGTGTGCGTGCGTGTGAAAATTAATTTTCCTCTCTAACAGTTTATCTTATCATAACAATAGCACAATGGAACATTAATGGAATTATTTATAGAAAAGAGGTTTTGAAATGACTCATATACGACACTGATTGTGATTTATTATGTTTGCAGGAAACCAGAATTAAAGAAAATATAAATTTTTCTTCTATAAAAGCTTTCTTCAAGAGCTTTAGAAAAAGCTTTCTAAGAAGCTCTATAGCTTTGATCACAATCCTATACTCATCAGCTTTATAAACAGATAGCTTCCCCCTCCTCGCCCAACTAGGTGGAATACTAAAAAGGCTGATTGGTCCCTTTATCTGGATTTAGCCCAACTTACCCCTATAGATCTTTCAGATTGTAAAATTGACAATATATATTCTAAAATCAAAAATGCTCTCTTAACTGCCACTGATAACCATAAGCCATACTAAAGATAACCTGAGTCCAATAATAAAATTCCAGTCCCTTAGAGGAATAATGAAAGTGCAAAAGTAATCAAAAGGCGAAAAGAGCACTAAGAAAAAGCACAATAAAAGATTGGTGTGATGAACTCATTGAGCAATATACTCACGCTCGTTCCTTAGCCCATAAGACCGTTCCTAAGGCAAAAAAGGAAAGGCCTTTGTATCTACAATACATTTTCAAACTCCTGGTACTAACATCTGGTATCTAGATGAGGAAAATCTCAGGTTGATATAAACATTCTGCAATAATCAATAACTCTCTTATAACAGACATGAAGAAACAGCAAATAAATTTGGAGAACATCACGTATCAATCTCCGCAAGTAGCAATTATATGCCAGAATTCCTGGATTTAAAAGAGGAAGAAAATTCTCTTCCTTGAAATAACTCATGGTCACTTAAACCCTATGAATTTCAAATTTAATTTACATGAATTTTCAGAAACACTAAAGTTGCAAAACGACACATCAGCAGGTCCTGATAATGTAATAATAAGCATGATAAAAAACCTCTCACATGAAAATAAATTAATTATCTTAAAATTTTCAAATAACATCTTTACATCAGAAGCATTCCCGTAAATTTGGATATAATCCATTGGCATACTAATCGCAAAAAAAAAAGAAGAAAAACCAGCAAACGAAATATCTAGTTACAGGATAATCTCTCTCTCCTGTTTGCTGTGTAAGTTACTTGAGAAAACAGTAGTGAAATGGGGGAAATGGTATAAAGAAAAGAACAATCTATACCACCCATGGCAGAGTGGTTTCAGGACAGGCCGAGACACATGCACCTTATTCAACTTGAATCAGAAATTCTTAAAGCCTTTAATGAAAGAAAAAAAAAATAGTCATAGTATTCATAGATATGATGAACGCATCTGATTGAACTAGGAGAAGGTTTATTCTTAAAAGGTATGCATTAGTGGAAATTCAGGGAAATATTCTTCAGTTGTTTATTTTTAATTTCTTACCCAAAGGTTCTTCAAAATCATAATTGGTAATAGTCTGTATAGAGAATTCATTCAGGAGAACAGAGTCCCCAAGGATCTGTGGTCAGTCCTGATAATATCACAACGGCTTTGGATGGAGACAAAATCGCTTATCCTGTTATTGGTATGTTGCTGGCAGAAAACCTGTTCATTTAATCTTCAGGGGGAAATCTAGAGGACACAACTACTTCTCTGCTATCCACCCTCAACAACATATAACAGTGCCCTATGGAAGAGGGATTTACAATTTCTATTTCGAAAACAGTTGCTATAACTTTTTCACAAAGAAAGACAATAAACCTTCCACCCCTCTACAAAGGGAGATAATATACAAGGATTCAACCATCTTCTTAGGGCTTACCTTAGATTCTCATCTTAACTGGGCTGTACATCTTAAGAAACCTGAAGTGAAATGCCTTTAAGTCCTCTAATATATTGAAGATGATCTGAAATTCATCAAGGAGCGCTGATCGCTCATGCATGCTTCTCCTTTATAGGAGCTTGATAAGGTCTAAATTGGACTACGGTTGCACTGCTTATGGTTTAGCTTTACCTAGAATACTATCCGTGCTAGACAGTATTCACCACAGTGGCTTACACTTAGTAGTGGCTTACACTTGGCTTAGTAGTAGTCTGGCACTTAGCCTGCTCGCAGAATCTGGTGAAACGCCACTCGAGTATCTTAGGGACCAACTTCTACTACTCAGATATTACTACTCTATCTTAGCCTCACCCTCCCATCCCCTAAAATCATGTAGAACAGTTTCAGAAATTCGCCCACTTCACATTGGTTCATCTTCTTTCATGAGGAGAGCTCTTGACCTCATTAGAAAATATGCCAAACAAGTTCTGCAAATTATTTCTCATTCAGTCTCACCAAAACCACTTGGTCTCTCAAGCCTCTACATATTAAACTAACTCTTACTAAGTATATTAAAAAGGATACTATCCCCATCATATTTCAGAAGAACTTTTAAAAGCTTGTCACAGATAAAAAAATCTTGCTTAAGCATTTATACGGATAGTTCAAAAAATTCTGAAGGCATTGGTTCAGCTTTTCTAATAGATGGCAGACCCTTTATGATTGCCACAGATGTCAAGCGTGTTCACCACATAATTACTCCTTCTAAACAAAGCCTTAAATATGGAGTTGCCATTATCAAAAACATTTCTGTATTTACCGACCCTTTATCTGCTCTTTTATCTTTACAAAGCCCTTTCACAATAGACACTTTAATTTCAAAAGATCACCTCAATGAGAAAGGTAGCAAAGTGACACTTATATGGATACCTAGTTACCGTGGAATTTCAGGCAATGAAAATGCAGACATACTAGCAAAGAAAGTGATAAAAGATGGCGAGATGTACTTAAAAGTCACCTTGAATAATGTAAAGGCACCAGTTAAAATATAAGTACTTAATAAGTGGGAAAATAAATGGTGGTCAACCATAGACAAGTTACTCGAGATAAAATCTACTCCGAGGGTGTGGTCCAGTTCCATCTCAACTGACCATAAAGGAGAAGTGGTATTAGCCAGACTATGAATCGGACACACAAGCCTTGCTCATGGCAATATAATAGAAAAAAAAAGGTAAACTCTCATCAGACAGCAAAGGGGCCACTACAAATATCTTAGTTTCTTTGGCTCTAGAATAACTTAATACACCAATGGCTTAGACAGGACTGGCAGAAAAAGCATGGTAGTTAGATAAATGAAGTTAATAGAATGGGGCAAGATGAAAGATTCCATCACAATATTAAAATTATGAAACCAATATTGAAGAAAATATCCAGAATCGTCAATTTTAAAAATAATGAAACTATATTCCACATTAAAACTTATTTTGGAAGTCATTGGATGAATTTAAATGGCTAAATTTCATTCGGAGGGAGTGGGTTTAGAGGGAGGTATTTAGGCTTTTCATTACAATGCTTTCAATTAATTTATTTTGGGTAAAATTAATAGTAGGAAAGAATTTTAGAGATAAATAAAAATTGAATTTTTATGTAAAATCTTCATTGTTATATTAGTAACAAAAATGGGTTAGAGAACATAATATTCTTAAAAATTAATTTTCTAATTTTTATATTATACAAAATTTTTATGAAAAAATATATAAATGTAACTATGATTGATCAATGACTGATTTAGGATCATACATTGAAATGAGCTAAATATTGGTTAGGACTGACAAGCACACAGATTAAAACAGTGAAAATATTGTATAATAAACATAATATGGAATAAACATAATTCGTCCTACCTGCAGTATCTGATACATTAATTGGGTATCCATTAAGGTCAAGATGAGCGCAGACAACATCTCGGGTTGTTCCAGGTAAAGAACTTACAATTGCTGAAGGCTTTCTACCTAAGAAATTATACAGCATTACATAAATTACAGTTGATATTTACTCCAATACTACTACATCCTATATTTCTGTAGTAGCTAAAAACAAAACAAATGGACAATTTGAATACAGAAAGATGAAAATGTAAAATACACATATGCATTATACTCTTGTTTGATCAATTTTTGGGTAGCAATTCTACAAGTAATAGGGGGAAAAAAAATTTCTAAAGCTTCACGACTCAACTAACAGAAAAAACTAAAACACAAAATACTGCTAGGCAAACACATACACACTGAAAATATGTATCAATTATTCTGTATTTTTATAAAAGCTTTTCTACTTTCACTCTCTCCCTCAAGAACAATTGAGTCCGTTCTTTTTCTTTCAGTTAAACTCTGAGCTTTTAAAGGTTAATGCTTCCTGTAAATTTATTAGTAGAAAGCAAAGTAAGATTTTCTTTTTAAACTAAGGTATGATATTTTAGTGAAATTTATTTTATTCTTTATTAATTTATATTTAT
>KZ809260.1:36191-66271 GCA_000696205.2 Oncopeltus fasciatus | reverse complement strand
AAAAAATATATAAAATATAATAAATTGGAATCTTATTTTATAAAGTTCATATTCTATTAAATTAGTATAAAATGTATACTAAAGAAGGTATTTAAAATATAACTGAATGGTGAGTGATTCCTCCTTTCTTCCTTTTATCCTTTTAGAAAAGTTTAACAAGTTTAAGTTAGCCAAACTTACTTTTTACCCATATAGCCTTCTTCAGATTGTTAGATTACGATTAGGATCACTTTATAGGGCGATCAACGTCGTGGTTATTACGCCCTCAGATTGTTAGATTAGGTACCCATATCTAAATGCATTAAAAAAAAGAGAGAAAAAAAAAAAAGGAATTCTGCTTAGCTCACATTACTCATGCGTGAAAGACATATTTTTATTAATTGGTTGAACTTTGAATCCATTGAGGTAATGAATGGCCTACCTTATATAAACATACCTAAAAGCTAAATAGAGTAGTTAATTAAAAATTCTAAAATATAGTTCAATTACAATATTACCATTTATTTGTTCCACACATGAATAAGTTTAAGTAATAAATTACCTCTCACTTTTCAATAGCATTTCAAATTAAGTTTCATACTATACCTTAAGCAAGGTTTTAGCCCATTCGGCATACAGGCTGGAGAGTACTCCACTCATTTGATAAAGTGCATGCTTTCGCTGAACTTCAGTCTCCGATTGAACAAGTGCTGCCAACCCTTCCACTGCAGGTAGATCCAGCTTACCAGAATAAAAAGCTCGTCTAGTAAATTCGCCTAAACAGAAAAACAATCTCAACAAATCCATACTAAAAACTTTAAAGTATTATTATTATTATAAGAGGGGAAAGCACCTTCCAGGCCATGGTTATCTTAACTTCTTAGAGAGAAGTCTTCTGTGGTATCAGCCAATATTCACTCTTCCCAGATAAACTTCAGGCAGTTAAGAAAATTGAGTAAGTAGGTATCAACATTCACAAAGTTCAACAAGCTTTAAACTTGATCTAACAAATTAACTTTTGCAATATCAGACAAACCTTATCAATTTGGGGATAATTTACATTTTTTGTTCTTTTATCTCAAATGTTTATCCTGTAAATACATGGCATATGTAGTTCACAATAGGAATCCGAGCCAATTTAATTGTCACGTGCTTGATACTTCATTTGATTCACATCATCTTGCCAAAGTCAAACTTTGGTAAAAAAAATGAGTTTTATATAATAATTTTAACCAATCATGTCAGTAATTGCCGGCTGAAGAGGAATTTAAAAAAATTTCAAAACCTGATTTCAATCCAAAGAAAATTTTGCTAATTATTTCCTGGACATTCTAGGGTGTAGTGCTTTTTGAAATTCTGAATCAAGGTCAAACCATGACAGCAGAAGTATACTCCACAAAATTTGACCATTGCCACTCAAAGCTAAAACTTTTAAACCTGGCATAATTAATGAAAGGCCTCTAGATCTCCTAAACCAATTTTTGTCAGTAAAAATCAGCAGTTAAAAAAATGAATTTGGGATGTACTACCAAGTTTGGAGAACATGTTTGTTATTATTTGAAATAAAGAATATTTTGATGAATAAATATATTTATTAGTAATTATTCAATTATTTTAAACTTCCCCAATAAAAATATCAGGACTTTTTCAATGGCCTGGTTTTAGGTCGTATTTCGCAATCGATTAGAAAAAAACAATCAAAAAAAAACAGGGCCCAAGGAGTTACTTTCCCCATGTTCTGACCTTACCAGGTTGTGCTGGTCTGAAGCCATCCAATTTTCCAAGGGCACTGAGAAGGGAAGAAACAACAGCAGGGCCCCCATGAACCTGGAACTCACAACAGTCCTCTCCTGTGAAACTTTTAGGACCTAAAATGGTAAAGATCTTATAATTATCTCCAAGCAAACATCAATTGAAATCTCCGGTTTACAAGGCTCATTTTTAATAAAAATAAATTTACTAAATTTATTTACATAAATGTACTACTTAACTCACACACAAATATATATAGATACCTACCAGGAGACCAGAACACTAATCCATGGTCTAAAATTTCTCCAGTCAAGGGATCACATATTTTTCTCAAGCAAATCTTTCTAGGATCAGGCAAATTTCGGAAACCACCTAAATTGTGCAAAGCCTTTTTCACTCCAGGACCAGAGACTCTTATTACTGCCACACCACACTTTCCGAAACCTTAAAATGGAAATATCCTTCAACGATAAAATAATGGGTAAATATTAATATAATAGGTAAATCAATTGCTTAAAAAAATAAATACCAGAGGATAACGCATATATGGTAGATTTCTTGGCACAACTGGTAACTGACTTGTTACTATATAAGTAAATTAAATCAGTTTTTATTTGTTTTAAGAATTTTTTAAATAAAAACGAACCAATTAAGTTCATGCCTCGTATAAACTTGTAATAAAAGGTTACGAACGATCGTTCACTTGCGAAGTAGTAAAAAAAATTGGATCTTGAGAGATATAAGTAGCCTCCTCTTATGAAAATTGCTACTTATGTAACGACATTTCACGTAACACTCTCCTGCAATCGAGCATCAAATTTTCCATCCATCTTCAAATATTGCCTGTCAAATGTACAGTTTTGGAATGCGGCAAGAAGGTTTTTAATGTCAAACGTAACCTACGGCTTATGATAGCTTGCGGATATTCAAAATTTCGTTGTGTTTTAGTGGAATTGTTTATTTTTGGCATGCCATTTACCATGAGTCATTTAATATGTTTTATTTTTTTTTTAAATTGTTTCCTTTCTTTGTGAAAATCAAAAGACTCGAACTTTTATGAGCATTTAATTAAAGAACACCATTTGGACATTGCTCATCATATGGAGCAAAGGTTTGTTGAAACTAAACAAACTAGAGGAAATTTTGCAAATGCAAAAAACAAAAAATGGACCAATAATCTAAACTAAAAAGAGAAGAAAGTGAGTGAACCTCCACTCTCAACGCTAATAACTACAAGCCAGTTGCCACCCAGGACTTCAACGGGGGTTGGTTACCACCGCTTCGTCTTAGGTCGCTGGCTTAAGTGGGCCCGCCGCAGCGAAGAGCTATTTATATATTTTTTTTTTTTTTTTAAGGCGTGTCAACCTTTGGTTATTAACGCTAGGGAGATATTTTTAGATGCGGGAAGATATTTTGAAGGTGAAGAATTTCTTAGCAATAGGTCATGGTGAGCTGTTTATTTATATATTTATATTTGAACCCGCCTACCTTTTTTTAGGACTTTGGGACCCCAACAAGCTCTTGCTCACTTCAATTTATGTAAATCCTTATTTATTCTCATTTATCTTAATATCTTGGTTATTGTTAGAGTTAAGAAAAAGTGTATATAACAAAATAGCATTAAAATGTAACTATTTTCATTATAAATCCTTGAAGGAGTTCATTTTTGGGTTGAAATCGAATAAGAAAAAGGGAGAGGGGGCTAAGAGTTTTATTGTTTGAGCCAAACATTTTAAAGAACTTAATAAGTAGTTTTTTTAGCGTTTAAGTTCTCAAAAAAATTTTGATAAGTGCTTATTAAGAAAGAAACTCAATAATAACGTTGGCAGATAATCTTTCATTAAAAAAATACATTTTTTTAATTTGGGTTTTTTTGGATCTACCTCGACCGAACCCCAACTAAAATCATCTTAGAAACTCAATAATGTAACTACGATTGATGGGCGCCTCTCTCGGTCTGCCTTCTTAGACCGTCTAGAACCAAACTTAAGTGGTCATTGTTTTTACATAATTGTTCTCTCCTGTTCGTACATAACATTCCGTACTGTTATTTATATCCATCTTTAATGAAGCACGGATATAAATAATAGCATGAATATTTTCCATATTTAAATCTGCTTAAATTAGCAGTTCCTGCGAAACAGACTTTTCCTGGTTGGTGTTAGTTTGTAATATCAGATGGAGGAAAAAAGTAGATCAAAACCTCCACTATAAATATGAGTGGGAGCTCCTTTTTGACACGGTCAAGCCCGGAAGAAGAACCAATGAATTTGTTTGGAAATAATTTGTTGACCGTCGAGTTTTATGAGGAGAGGATTGCAAGAAATTTGGTCTTGGTAGCTAAAGAATTTAAAAACTTTTTTTTTTTTTTAATGTTTAGTTTTTAATTCTTTAACTATCAAGACCGAATTCCTGTCAATCCTCTCTTCTTGAATCTATGAATATTTCTGGAAACCGTAGAAGCCTAAGTGAACTTCAGTGGGATTGTCAATTCCAGTGATCCTGGAGCTTTTGGTTTTTTATTGTACGTGAAAGTGCAGACTTCAGAAATGGACTACTAAAGAACGTGTCTTTAGATGACAAGATTTGACTTAGTCCGAAATAACTTCATGTTGGCGAATGAAGTGGTTAGGCGGAGATTGGAAGTAGCGCAGGCTGTATCCTAAAGAATTGGGTAATGACGGATGTAGTGAAATGTGCACTGCAGAAGAATACTGAAGTCCTGGACTGTCAGGAACCTGTAATTCCCCAGTTCTAACTGTTTGATTTCTATGTGTTTTTCTTATAATACTCCTTTTATCAGTGTTGAGTTCTATTATTCTAAACTTAATATTACTCCCGCTACAACCTATGCAAATACAGCGAATATTTACTTAGTGTCACATTTTGGGTTCTGACGTCATTACTTTCTATTATTATGTTACTAAAATTATGTCTAGCTCCTATCCCTAGCATATAAACTTCGAGTCTGCTGTTTCATTTGAATAAAGATTTTGTTAAACATTTTGAGCATCTTTTATTATTTCCACTATTTCTTCTTATGGCTGTACTTTTTTAATGTCTATAACCTGTATTTGCTATTATCTTTATAGTGAACTTTGGCATTATTGTGTACGCTATTTTATTGGAAGTATGTTTTCCATTATTAAGTATTATCGTTTCTCTAAATGCCTATTTGGTACCTATTCACGCCTCATTGATATATCTTCTGAAGTTGAAGAAGCTCTTAAAGGAAATAAACCAATTGTTGCTTTAGAATCTACTATTATTACACATGGAATGCCCAATCCTCAAAATCTTAATACAGCTTTACAAGTTGAAGACATAATCAGGGAACAGGTAGGATTGTCCTTCTGCTTTTAGGTTGATACATTGAAAAGCTCTTGAAAATAAACTTTTTTCTTTATTAAATTTTAGTTTCATTAAAATTTTTTGGTTGAGGGCTTATTTAGGCATTTCTTGTTATTGCCAACTTTCCTTAGTTATTTTATGCTGAAGATTTTATAACTCCTATCTCTCTCTGCTACAATTTATGGCAGTTTATAATCTAGCTTACTTTATTGTGGTCATTTAAAATATAGACCTGGGTTGACTAAAATTTAGTGTATAAAGTGCTTTGCCTTGCTCATGCTTCATCAGAAAATTATGAGCTACTTATATGCTCATATGAAGCATTTATTATTTTAAGTGCAATAAGACATACCTTGTCAATATATTATTGAGAGAATTCATGAGCTTTAATATCAATATAATATGAATTTTTTTTGTCAGACCATATATCAAATGGTTTAAAGGCAACTGTGGTTTTTTCAAAATTCTTATAACCATTTTTTTAATCTACAGTTCAAGCTAAATCTGCTTTTTCATGTATTCTTTTCCTTGAATAGGCATGCTTACTTCAGATTCTTTTCTGCTAACATAGAGATTTTCCAAGTTTCATCTAGGATCCATTTAGCCACTTGGTTACAGACATACAAATTAATCAATTTCAAAAAATTCTTATTTTGTATGTAGGAGACCTCAAAACAAAAATATTAAAATACTAAATTGATGTTTTCTGCATAAAGCAAATGGTTTAATCTGCATATCTTCTTTTTTTTAAGGTATAAAGTGGAGTAAGGAAAGGAAAATTAGAGCTAATTTCTCCCAACCAAAATTTTTTATGTTACATCGAATCCTTGCCTCCTGATTATCATTCAGATTAGGTGTTCTATGTACTAAGAGTTCTCATTTTATTTGCTGGAAACTCCCTTTTCAGGTCACAGTTCTTTTGAAACTTCCAACTTTTAACAGTTTTGGTATAAAGAAATCAAGCTATTCATGTTGGTCCCATTGCAGAACTTTCAAAAATGTTCTTCTGTTCTTCATTAATTCTACTTAAAAAAAAGCTAAAATTATGGTTCGTTAAAAATATACAATCCCCATACACACATATATAGGATGATTTTAGTTGAGGTTTGGTCTAGGTTGATCAAAAAAAAAAAAAAAAAAAAAGTGTATTGTATTGTATTTTATAAAAAAAAGGGCTGCCTGTCATGAAGACGAGAGAGGACGTCCTGTCCCTAAGTTCACATTTCCATGACTCTCGTCTTCATGATCGGCAGCCCTGAAGATGGCTTACAACGTAACCCGAAATGTTGGCAGATAATCTTTAAAGAAAACACACTTTTTTTTTAATTTGTATTTTTTTGGATCTACCTTGGCCGAACCCCAACTAAAATCATCTAATAATAATATCATCGGTCAAAAAAAACTCTCCATTTGAACACATATATAGGGTTTCTTGGTTTCGAAACCCTATATATGTGTTCAATGGATTATGAATACTGAAACACCATCTGACAAATAGAGATCAAAACCATCAATATCTTCATGACTCCTAGAGTTATAGAAAACCATTGAAGGAATTCATTTTTGACTGAAATAATAGTAATAAATTTTACCAACTTTTAAAAAATTTATTTAGAAATTTTACTGAACCACAGTGGTTTTGACTGAAGTGGGTTATACACTTAGTTATATATGATAAGTATAAATTTTTGATTAGCTCATATTTTTTGCTTCTACGTATCACTGGGGAAGTATTAAAAAAATATATTGAGTATATCATACTAACAGGACAGTTTGATTTTTTCGAGAGTAATTTGCTAATGTGTTATTTTAGCACTAAGAGTGAGATACAGAATTTTAATTTAATTAAATAAAAAATTGGAACTGGAAAGGAAATAAGGATCCTAAAATGTCCAATAAATAAAATATAATATTTAAAACAAGTCAGATTAATTTGTAGATTGAAATAAAGTAATAAATATTAAGAGTGTCTTACCTAAACTTCCCGAACAATAATTTATTAAAAATAACATTAATTATTTGTGAAAAATGAACAATATTAATAAATTTAATAGTAAAACAGGTGCTACCTCTATATTTTATTGTTTTCAACTTTAATTTGAAAATACTCTTAAATATAGATTTTTTTTTAATCAATTTTTGTGGCTAAATTTGTTAAAAATAATTTATTATTTATCTTACTTAAATTACTTGTTAGCTTTTTTTTTATAATAATTTTTTCTTGATACAAATGGTAAATTACAAATTTTAATTTAATCTTTATATAAACTCTCATTCTTCTGACTGGTTAGTCATTAATTTTTTTTTTTAAATGTTGAGTACAGATCATTGTTGATTTGAGTCTGTGGGAAAATCACTCATTAGCATACTAAAATTAATATTATTAGAAGATAATATTGTCATAAGTACTTTCTATTTACCTTGTAATGTGTGTAACCCACAAATTGGCTTGTGTGCCTAAGTTTTCAAAGGTTGACTATCACCTACACACGTATATAATGAAGAGAGATTAAATAAACAAAGAAAACTTTTCTATAAAGAAAAGGAAAAATGTTAAAACTATTATGCTTTATTAATAATTTAAAAAAAATTGAATTGATACCATTTTAATAAATTTAATATATCATTTTGCTCCTTATGCATGTGAAAGAAAAAATTCAAGCGAAACCTAAAATATAGTTTTAGATACATAGTTCTCTCCTTGATAAGTGTAATAAAGTTCTTATATGTTTAATGGAATAATATATGTATTATTTGAATAATATTTTCTTCTTGCTAATATTAAATAAAAGTACATCACGGCTGACAAGGATTACAAGTTTTTGGCTCTAAAGAAGAAATTATGAAGTCAGCATTCTATGAATGTTTGCAGCTAAGTGTAGTCTGTTGGTGGAGTCTACTTTCTGCAATTGCCTCTGCATGAGTAGTAGTCTGCAGCTCCAATTTTTTTAATTTAATCATTCAAATTCTGAAAAGAATTCAATAAAGAGGTTGAAAAGAAAAAAAATTTATTGTTAAGTTATTTAAAGGTTTTTCTTTACCTGAAAGCAGTTAATGCAATAATGTAAGGTCCAAGTACTTTTTTTTTTGTCTAATATACCAACATCTAGGTGTCAAAATTTCCTGTTTAATCTTGACTAAACAATAGGATACTACTACCTCTTGTACAACATTTCTAGAGATCAGAAAGGTAATTAAGGTAGAGTAAGCTATCTTCAGATTTGCCAGTTACTGATCTGAAGAATTAATTATCAGTTAATTCCATAATGTTTTCTTCTGAAATAAACATTTTTAATTCATTGAAAAAATCAAAACATTTCATTAGATGTAAAAAAACATATTACCAACAAAAAAGTTGGTGTTCGGTCAAGGTAGAGCAAAAAAAATACACATTTTTTTTTAATTTGTATTTTTTGGAATTCCCCCCCCCCCCAAATCTAATAATAATATTTGCGGTCAAAAAAGCTCTCCATTTGATCAAAACATTTCAATCTTAAAATTTTGTGTTTTAGCTTTATAGCTCATAGAGTCTGATAATTAAATAAAAAAATATTTGTACTTCATACAGTGTAAGTAAAATTTCTTAAAATCAAATGAAACTAAGTAATATATTTGTTGACAATTAGCTTGTTCAAATATTTAAATCTATAGCCCAAGTTAGCATTTGTCAAATTCATCAAACCCATTGGTCTATTGTAAATATTACAATTTTTGTTTTCTCTTTTTTTTCCATATCTCCAGTTTTAATGTTTAATAAACGATTTTTGTAAGAGGAAACGTTCAGTGACACTTGATATTCAACAGGCCCCCATCATTTGGTTCTTCTTATTAGGTCCTTAGAAACTTCACAAGTCTCATAATGATTACATCAGTCCATCATCACTTGAGATTCAGTCAATGAAAGTGTTGAAGAACTTATTCCCCTGATGACTGTCCTTCTGAAGCTTCCTTAACACTTCAAGCTATTTGCACTTTAGGAAATGAGTTCAGTCAACCATGAGTTGAAGTATCTTTTGGTTTTCTTCTGTCTTAAGGTTTTCTTGCCAATCCATTGTTCACCAGTAAGGAATCCCTTTGGGCCCAGTATGTTTTCATACTCTTTGATAGAGGAGAGACCTTATTTCAAGAAGGGTTTTCCTTTCACTGATACCTTCCATCATTTCATATATTTTAAATCGGTATCTGTTCTTTTGCCAGCTCTGCAGTCTTTCATTCTCAAGCAGTAACTATTACCCTTCTTACTGCTGCTTCCTTCTTCATTAGTTATGTATACAGTTTTCCTTATAGAGTCGTCTAGAGAGTGCATCAGCATTCCAAGATGGGCCCAAGATCTATGGGTGGATTGATGACCTGTAGTGTTTCATTCTGTTACATTTGCTCCTTAGTGTCCCAGCTGACAACTGATACTATAGTGAATCTTTCTCTTATTTGTTTTTATGGCCTAAAGAACCTATTTACTCTTTCCTCAATGCTGGGAACTGCTTCATTCAAGCTTTTCCGAGCACTGGCTGTGTTACTGCATTGCCTGCATATTACAGCTCATCACTATGTGTCTGGGCTCAGATTTGGTTTTTAGGCTTGTAAATTACCCACAAAGTCAGTAACTTGTTGGGCTTTCATATCCTGTTCATCATCTGTGGGCAGTAAGATGGGCCCTTGTGTTGGTGATCAAAATATATCTCCTGTTTCTTCACCAGCTCATCATAATTATACTACTCAGTCCTAGATTGCATGAGGGATTCCCAATGAATCACTTTCTAGAATCAAACACAACACCTTTGTTCACAGTGACCATCTGTGAACCATAGCCCCTCTTTCTAGAGCTTCTTGAAGTCCTTCCTTGCAATCTTTCGATTAAAGGGTTGAATTACATTGTGAACTGGTATCGTCAAAATAGTCAGTAAGCAGATAGACAGTTCATTTATTTTTTAGGCATTTCATGTTGCTGGATGAGTTGTGTGGGTAATTTATTAGGGGTTAGGCTAGTCAGCTATCTAAAGCCTCTACTAAAAATTTAAGTCTATTGCAGCTTACTCTCTAATTTATTTTGAATTGAATCTATTTTATCCTTAAAACTAGATTTCGAAATAGCCCTCTCATTTTTTCAAGTATTAAATTTCTCTATTCCTCCCTTTAAGTTTTTGTTTGTTTGTTTGTTTCTAGTACTTCAGAATTACCAAAAAACTTATTTTTTGGACTGTTCAACTTTCTAACTTTTTTTTCTAAAATAGTACAATTTTCTAACATTTTATTTTCTGAAATGTCAAAAAACTTATTTTAAAGGACTGTTGAATTTTCAAATTACTTTTTTTTTCTAAATAAGTAGTATTTTCTAGAACAATGAATAACTATTAAAAAAAAAAAAAATGTTTATGGATCTTCTCCTGCAATTATTCAAGCTTGACAAAGGCATTGCACTTTAGATCCAGATAAGTTCTATTTTCAATTCAACTACTTTTAAACTACTTAATTTAATATTTTTAGAAGACACTAAATCTAAAACTTAGCCCAGAAAAAGTTTAAAATAACAATAAGAAAAGTTACAATAGCAGAATTAGAATAAAATCTAATATTTGAATAAAAAAATAATTTTATACAACTAATATAAGACTTCTGCCTCTGATAACTATCTGGGTAATCTCAGTCACTCATAAAAATACTTGATTCAGGGTAGCTCAGGGCATACGTTCGGGTCTTGCCGATACTGCGGGTTCAAATCCAGCCCAGGGGAAGCTTTTATCTATAAATAAAAGCTTGACATGAGCCTTAGGTGTTTAAAATGGGGTGGCAACCTTTAGATAGCCTTTCCCTCCATGACCCTAAGTGGTTGAAGGAGAGGTTAAATAAAGACTTGATCCAGGGTCTCTTGTATATGTATATAGAAAGGTAAGAATATAACTTAAATGGGACTCTAGACGAAATTCTATTGGATGACGATAAAGTCATCGACTCTGTAATGAACTTTCTGAAAGAGGGCAGGCTATTAAATCTTATCTAGATGCATTTTCATTATGATTCTTTTCCATTCTCTCTTAAGTTTTTCTTTCTTATAAATTTCATAGTTTCCAAGCACAAAGAAATTATTATGACCATCCACATAATAACAATTTATTATACCTCAGCATGACCTATTGCTAAGAAATTCTTCTTCTTGAAAATATCTTCCTGCTTCTAAAAAAATATCTTCCCTTGGTTGACACACCTAAAAAAAAAAAAAAAAAAAAAAAAAAAGTAAGAAGTTAGTTCTTCCATGAAAGCCTGGGCCAATGCAGAAGAGACGAGACATAAGAAAGAATGAAATTGTTTTTATAGGTGTCTAATTGCATCTAGCTGGTACTTCCTTTGAATGTTTTGAATTTAGAAATTTAAAACTTACATATTGATTGAAAATTTTGAATTTTTCAGAGCAGTAGAATATTATTTATGAGGTTAGTGGGAAAATAAAGGTATACCTAGGAAGCAGTATATAGTATAATTTTTATTAAAGCTACTTTGTGTGATTTTATTGTATTTTGATTTTTAAAATGGCAAAAAATCTATATCTCATTAATAATTTATTTATATACTTTTTGAAGAGGGAGCTCTATTTATGTTTTAATTATTTAAATGTTTTAATTAATTTTTAAATTAATTTAATTAATAATAATTTATGTTTTAATTATTTATTAGAATGATAAATTTTAGTTTTATAAAATAATAACCTAGAAACAAGTCACTGAAAAATTTATTAAAGTTTTTCATGCTGGACGTAATCTTTTTCAGGGTGTGGTGCCAGCAACAATTGGTATGGTTGATGGTCGAGTGAAGGTTGGCCTTGAAAAGAATCAATTAATGAGACTAGCAGACCCTTCCACAAAGAAGATTAAGATATCTAGAAGAGATTTCCCCTATGCTGCAAGCAATGTATTATTTTATCAATTACTTTACCCATTTATTGTAATTTTTTTATATTAATAAAAACATATTAGTTCTTTATTTAAGTATTTAATTAACCAGTGAATGATGTTTCAAAGTATAAAATTATTTATTTCATGACTTCAAAATTCAACTAAAATAAAATGTCACTTTTTGTAGTAATTGAAAAGGAATTATTTTTCTCTTCTTGAAAAATGATCCCATGCTTTTTAATTTTTAACAATGTGCATTCCCTGCACTCTTTTCTTTTATTTTGTTTATTTTACTTTTTCTATTTATTTTTATATGCTAAGGCTGTAAAATAATTAAGTACTATTTTAATATACACTAATGAATCAATTATATTTGAAATGGGTTTTTTTTTTTGTCGTTTTCATACATCTCCTTTAGGGTTTATCTGGTGGAACCACTGTATCTGGGACAATAGTGATAGCAAAGGCAGTTGGAATAAACATATTTGTTACTGGTAAGATCTTTTTTATTTTATTGTATTTTTTATTTATTTTAAATGCTTTTGGAATAAGCATTATATTCCACTTCCATTCAGTTATCAAAATTTATTATCTTTGAAAATAAATTATTTTGATGCAAGGTGTGTGTCAAGGAGCGATTGTTATTAAAAAAATGTGTTGCCAATTTAGTATTTTTTTTTTTTGCATGAAATAGTCCTCTATGGAAATTCAAAGGCAACCCTCAAATGACAAAAAGATGTGTCAAGTGGCAAATGTTTTAGAAAAAGTATATTTAATATTTTCTAACATTTCTATTTCTAAGGGAAATTCATTTTGTTTAAGTAATTTTGTTGTTTTCTATAATTTTTATAATGAATAATGTTACCTAAAAGTGCTTGTTTTTAGGAAAATATTTTGTAGTTCAGTTTCTTTATTATATATATACATACACATAAGAATATGTTCGAGATAAAATCCCTCAATCCAGTGTCAGCAAGAAACACTGTCTTTGCCATAGCAAGGATCACTGACTCAGCCCTAGTGAGGACTTTTATTTCAGTATCAGTCTCTCACCACATATGTCTCTGGAAGGCTTGTTCAGGAGTCTCACTTACACCTGTGGGTCCACCCTGTCCAGCTAGAGGACAGCCTCCTAACTACAATACAAAACATCTACAATGGGGTTCTAGGAAGATTAATTCTTATGGCCTATCCCTGAAAACTTTCTTTTCCTGCAGGCTCCTCATAACCCTCTCTCCAAAGAACCCTACTGGCCAATAGACAGTAACTAGTCTAATAGGTTTCTTTGTCTGTAAAAGCGTTTATTCTCTCGAAACTTCCGCCTTATTTCAGTTTCCTGAATGAACTTTTCTCTGATCCAGTTCAGTACTCCTCAACTCACCACTTCAACCTATATAGACTTTCATTTGATTTAAACTGCAAGCCAAAACCATTTAGAAAATTACATCTGTCTGATCACCAAGCATACAAGAGACCAAGCCTTATCTTTTCATAGTAAAAATGTTAAAATGCTTACCTCTCCTCACTAAAAATAGAAAGGAAATCCCTCTATACTGCCAGCAGAATCACTCCTCGATCTCTGGTCTCTGCTAAGGTGATGGCTCTTACAGACTGTGTCCAATATTAACAGTCTTTGATCTTCTTCCCCAGAAAATCTTCACTCCCATGAAAATGAATTCCTTGACTCCCTATTCTTACGTCCCCATCTCTCTAAGTAGTCAATCTCTTTCTTGCTTGCGGAAATGCAAGTCTCCTTGCTTTGACCTTATTCCAAAAAGTGTTTTTTATTGAAGATCATATACCTACCTCCCTTGATGATAACTACTGGATTAGTACTTTCTTCGATGTATTGCAGGTATTTACAAAGGTTAGGCTTCATGGACTATTATAGAAATTAAATTAAATTTTGACTCCTTACCTCATACATCCCTCCATTCTAGTTAAGTACAATAGTTAATTTGTGACTAAAATGCTCTAAAATTGAATCTGACTTCTTATTTGATGTAAATTTACTACTGAAATGTAAGAACTAAAATAATTGTCTTTTTTATACTTAAATAAAATGAAATAGCATTTTATATGAATTAATTCAATGCCACAGGAGGAATTGGGGGAGTGCATAAAAATGGAGAAAATACTCTCGACATTAGTGCTGACCTTAAGGAACTTGGGATGAATTCTATAATGACTGTTTGCAGTGGAGTTAAAAGTATTCTTGACATTGAAAAGACTCTTGAATATTTGGTAATAATTTTTTGTAATTTACATTCATATTTGTTTATTTATTGCATAAATACGAACACCCTAAGAGGTAGAAGTGAGAATGTTATGAACAAGTACACTACTAGTCTTTTAATGAAAGGTTACTCTCTAAAGAAAATATTTAGGTCCAGGTCCATTCATATTTGTTTATTTATTGCATAAATACGAACACCCTAAGAGGTAGAAGTGAGAATGTTATGAACAAGTACACTACTAGTCTTTTAATGAAAGGTTACTCTCTAAAGAAAATATTTAGGTCCAGGTCCATTCATATTTGTTTATTTATTGCATAAATACGAACACCCTAAGAGGTAGAAGTGAGAATGTTATGAACAAGTACACTACTAGTCTTTTAATGAAAGGTTACTCTCTAAAGAAAATATTTAGGTCCAGGTCCATTCATATTTGTTTATTTATATTATAGAAATATTGAATCAAAATAGTTTAGCCTGAATAAAAATTTATAGGTCATTTTTTAAAACCATAGTGAGTGTTAAGCTAGTGATTTTTAATTTGCTTTTTTACTTTTTTATATAATAACTTTGAAAAATTATTTTCTCAAATAAAAACAGAAATATCAATATTATAAATGTCAGTCTCTCTCTAAACTTTCTCTCATCTGATTTCAGTAGAAAATGAATTCAAGAAACAGTTAGCAATAAAAAGCCTAAATATAAAATTTATTTATATTTAAAAAAAATAGAGGGCCTGCCCAATGGTTGAAATTNATCTTACTTTCCAAAATGTATATAGATCAATAATAAATGTTGGTATATATATATATATATATATATTTAACCTATACAATTCATTTTTTTTTACTGAAATCATAACACACAATAAAGATGTTAATTTTTTTTTAAATTTTGGCCTTCCTTTACCCCCTCTCTTCCTTCAATGAGTTCAGTCATTAAGAAACTCATGGACCTAAGCAAAAAGAAGTATAAATACCTAATTTGTATGAATGTATAAATGTAAATTTTGATGGATCATATTTTTGGCTTCTCTAATTTTTAGATTCTGCGAATAAAGGGTTGGAGAAAGAGTAGTTTCTAATCCCACAACACAAGCATCACCTTCCGTGTTACCAATTCACACTTTGCCATTGCTTTTGAAGCTTCTCTAGGCTTTAATCATGCATGTTTTCAGTCATTATTGTTATAAATGATCCAATTTTCATCACCCATAATTAATTTTTTTTAAAATTACCTGATTTCATTTCGTTTTAGCAACAATTCACAAATGCAACCTTGGTTCATTACATTTTTTTCTTTCAATTCATGGAAAACTCAAGTTGCAAACTTTTATGATATTCAGTGTTATATAAATGGTTAAAAAAATTTATGGTAATTGTTTAAATCTCGTCACGAAATTAAATGTCTCAATTTAAAAAAATGCATCACTTTTTTTTAGTATTGGCCAGCCTGAGCGAGTTTCATTATTTACAAAAAAAAAAAAAAAAAAAAAGTGAAAACGAGCACATCTATTCTCGCATTGGTATCCTTTTAAACAATTATTTCTTTTAACAGAAGACTATATTTTTAATGGGCCCGTACCCCATTTTCCATTTTCCCTTTACGTAAGTTAATAAATAAAACATAACAATTATTATCTTCTAGAATCCCCATTTTTAAAATAAAATAACTTTTGACTTAATAGATGAATAAAACAATCTTTTATTCTAATGAGAACTATAAATTGAATGTTCTCAGAATTTCATCTTTCAAATGCTCCATAGTATGTCTTTACGGTATTTGGTTTACCAGAGATAAGGGACTTAAAACTGTAGGGCACCACACCTGCGTAAATATAACGCACTTAGTCACAAATGAAAACACTCTCATAAACGCATGTATGAATGTACGCCTGCACACATACACACGATCACACATGCTTATTTCAAGTTAATAACAAATTAGATAAAAGTCAATTATAAATTTAGAGTGGTGATCCCATGTTTCTTCAAATTACTTTTTATGTTCGCTTCCTGTTTTCATGATCTACAAGATTACTTAAATTTTTTTGTGTAACTTTGACAATTGGGGTAAAATTACTACAATTTTTTAGTATCTAAAAGTTTTAAACAATGCAAGTATGCATTGATTTTTAGTCAGTTCATTTAATTTGAAGTTGTAGCTTTCTAAATCTGAAATTTTCTGTGATACTACACTATCAGTTTTGAAATTATTTATTACTCTTATTTTCAATCCCTTATCTTTTTTATGAAAGTAAATCAAATGACTACTGTAACACTCTTTGTTATTTTATGTTATAAACCATCTTTTAGTTGTCTAAATTCTAATTCTAAAGGTCTTTATTTTCTAAAGTTTTTAATTTTTTATTTGTTTACAATATTTAAAAATGGTTCATGATACACATAAGAATATTGTTTATTGTTATGATATGAATTTACCTACAAAGTAGTAGTAGTAGTAGTAGTAGATTGTAGGGCAATCAACTTCTAGGTTATTACGCCCTATAAACATCCCCTAATATATCCACTATAAATCAGTTAATAAAATACATTTACCTATAAATAAAGGGATTTTTATGTAAAACTTTTGTACAACCTTTGATTCTGATTAATTCCCACAGGAGACAGAGGGCGTGTGTGTGGTTAGGTTTGGACAAGGAGACAGCTTCCCTGCATTCTATTCACAGGAGTCCATGTACCCTGCACCATATCGTGTTAAAACTCCACAAGAGGCAGCTAAACTACTTCAAGTTATGCTTGATCTCAACATAAACTCTGGCATCGTTCTTGCTGTGCCAGTCCCCAAGGAATTTTCTATTGACTGCAAGTTTCGAAATTTATTTCTTTCTTTTTATTTTATTTTATAATATTTTTTTTTGTAAAATTGTAGTTAGTTTTTGTCTATAAACAGTAATAATATGCAGTGCAATGAAAACGAGCTTATATAAAATTATTGAGTTTCCAAGAGAAAACCTCATGTCCTTTAAAAGTTTAGAAAGGATATTTGTGATTCTGAAGTGGAAGGTCCAGCTCTAAAAAGAGTCTGAAAATATTGTGAAAACTCATTTCCTTTGTTGATGAGTGCTTCTAATACTGAGTCTACATTTGCATCATACATTCTTGTCTTGATTAAATCTTGAGGTTAATAAATGTTAGTGTAATTATGTGCAGCTTTTACCACTTAGTGTATAGTAGTGTTGAAAAATTAATCAACAGAAAAATACTAGGTTGAAAATGTATACCTAAAATTTCAGATTTCAAATAAATTACTCTTAAATTATTAGATTTTGAAGGCGAAAGAAATGCTTGATTAATCATATTAAGTTTTTTTGTAAAACCAAATGAGTTTTGTCTGTATCAATAATTAAGTTATTAATCCAGACATTTACTTCATATATTTGTATGGGAACTAAACATGAAAGCTTCTAACTTCAGGTATTAATCTAACTATAAAACAAGAACTGGACATATAGGTGTTAATTTTTTGCTATGGGGAGTAAGAAAAATGATTGTTGGAAATTAAAGGGGTGTATAAAAATAAAATAAAATAAATAAAAAAGATTTTTAAAAATGACAGTTTTACCAAATTCTACCAAAGGACTGTAAATATTTTAATCCTATTTAATACGTATACCCCGACCACCTCATATTGAAATCCTAAATCAGTAAGCAATGACTAGAGCACTATCAAACTGTTTTTTCCGTTATTGCAAGGGACGATTTAGAAAAAAAAAAAAAATGTGTCAATCATCAAAAATTTGTTCTTGATGGATTTCTATGAATTCTGATCTCTACTGCAAAAAACTGGAAAGATTGTACATGAAGTGGTCTGAGCGATATCCTGCTTCAATGAACATAGAGGGAGTTTTAATCAAAATAGATAATGTTTATCCTCAAACTTCCTGTTGAGCCAAAGAAAGGTTTTAAACTTTTTCTTTAAGAACTTCATGGGCTTGAACTCCTCCCTCATCCACCATATAATCCAGACCTTGTGTCTTTGAATTAATACTTGTTTTTTTACATGGCCATTTTCTTCAACGGAAAAAAAAATTGATAATTTTGCAGAAGTAGAAATTGGGCTTTCACAGCCATCCCAAGGAAAGGTATTAGTGCGGAATCAAACAATTAGCTAGCAGACACTTAATGTCAGTAGATAACAATGTATAATTAGTACAATGGAGTATTAATTTATATAAATTTATAAAGGTATAATAATACAAATATTTGTTGGAAAAATGGTCTTTTCTAATCTTTTTTTTTTCTACGCTCCTTTAAATAGGCTTCCACATTGAAACACTCAATTTGACATACAAATTTCTAAAATCTAAGCAATTCTAATATAAACTAAGCATATTAGTTATATATCTAAATAAAGAAAAAAAATGTAGAAAGTTTTTTAATAGCTTGAAAATGGTAATATACTTCCATGATTTTTTTTTGTTGTAGAAATAAATTTCTGACCACCATTGCTCAAGAAAGGTTTTGTGAAATCTATCTATCTTTTGAAGTCAGTTGATCAAAAGAGAATACCCTATGCATTGTTAATTACATAATTTTTTAAATTAAAAAAAAAATGATCTAATGGTCTAATATTTAAAATTTATGCTTGTTTTACATTAGAAAAATAATATGTACTTGATTAATGTATTTTTCATTAGTAATTAATACTGTGTAATAAAATTCCAGATGAAACTATGGAAGCCCATGTATCTCTAGCTTTGAAGAAAGCAAAAGAAGAAGGCAAATCTGGAAAAGACATCACCCCTTTTGTTTTGAGTGAAATTTCCAACATTACCAAAGGCAAAAGCCTCCAAGCTAGTATCCTTTATAAATTTTCAAATGCACACTTTATTGAGAATGAATTTGCCTCTCAATAAGGGAAAAACAAATTTAAATAATTTTAAAATATTTTATTAGTATGCTTTATAATGCTATTATATTAAGATATTATACTGATGTATAAAAAAAAAAAATTAGTAGGATTTTAGGTAATTTATATGAAGAAAAACAAATCTGGAAAGTTGCAGATGAAGAATAGTACCTCTCGAGAGTTAAACAATATTTAAATTAACTATCAGGGAATTTGTTCACGTAGGCTTCGACGGTCCTCAGATGTATTTACCGTTTCTTTTTCCGGGTTGGACCGTGTCAAGTTGTTGGTAGTTGCCCAGCTTTCGCACATCATTCTCTATTCAGCCCTGAAGAAGCCATCACATGATGTGGGAAAGCTCGGCAACTACCAACAACTTGACACGGTCCAACCCGGAAAAAGAAACGGTAAATATATCAGGGAATTGTTAGTTTAAAAGTTCACGTAGGCTTCGTCGGTCGTCAGATGTATTTACCATTTCATCTTCCGGGTTGGACCGAGTCAAATTGTTGTTATTTCGCACATCATTCTCTTTTCAGCCCTGAAGAAGCCATCACATGATGTGCGAAAGCTCGGCAAATAACAACAATTTGACTCGGTCCAACCCGGAAGATGAAATGGTAAATAGTTTAAAAGTGTTTGGATAGCTAAATTAATTAATATTTTATTTGGCATACATTGATAGTTTTGGATAGATTTGTTGTTTAGTCATTCTCCCACTCAATTCCAATAGTGATAACAATTTTGTATTTTTTCTAGTCAAGATATGTTTTTGTCATGAACTTCTTAGATTACAAAAACAGAGCTGTTCTTTTGCTAATTCCAGTCTTTGAGAATGATTGAAAGAATGATCTTCATATAATAGGTCATCCATATGCTGTGCTAAAAAACTTGGTGAATATTACAGGCTGGGGTGTTGATATCGATCACTATTAATAAAACATGTAGGTACTTTAAGCTGGCATTTCTAAATATATAATTTCTTCTTCAAAGCTGGTCCACAACAAATACATTTCAAATATTGAGATGTATAAAAATATATAGTCATCAAAAAATGTCGTATTAAACAAATAAAATTGTAAACAAAACTTACATAATACTTATTTAGAAATAGTCAACAGCTTGAAAAATTTGTGTATACATTGTTAAAATATTAAAATCTAAAAAATAATAGAACTAATAATTAGGAAATGTTAGTTATGATGATAAATAATTATTGAAATTGATAGGAGTAAGAATGCAGACTTGTATGATTGATAGCAAAGCCCGGACTAAGCCTAGACAAAGGGCCGCTATCAATACTAAATCCTCTATCCCCACTTCTCCTTAAGACTCCTCCATAACAATATGTTTAAAAAACCCACACACATACATGTATACAAATTCACAATAACATAGACTCTTACAAATAAGTAAGTATAACATATGCTTATAAATACAATCACTCAGAAATCACAATCAAACACTTATGCAAACTTACACGCATATGCATAAATAAATAAAAACTTATATATATATATGTGCAGCTTTTACCACTTAGTGTATAGTAGTGTTGAAAAATTAATCAACAGAAAAATACTAGGTTGAAAATGTATACCTAAAATTTCAGATTTCAAATAAATTACNTGTGGATATATATATATATATACATACACAGATATATAAAAATGGGTCTTATATAATGTAACAATATTATAATAACATTCACTAACATATTCTCTTATAATAATAGCATGACTGTGCCTCAACATTTTTTTGCCGTTTATTATTCTTTGCATTTTAAATTATTTTCACATTCTATAAATTAGCTTAATGATTTTTGAGAATGTAATGCTCTGCTAGGGCTGAAGTTGTTGATTTATTATTAATATCCAGTGAATTCTGATACAAACATGATTTGAGGTACTGACCTGTCTCGCCATAATAAATACCATCACAGTTTTGCCAATTCATTTTCTATATTTCTCCAGACCTATAATTTATTTTCACAGGATCTTTTACTTTAGTATACTAGTGTCACAGTATATTAGTATTTTTTAGGCAATTCTAGTTGATACTTTTTGACAGTCCGCTACCTCGGGTTGTACCTAGACAGTAAACTAACCTGGAAGACTCACTTACGGACAAAGAGACAAGAACTAAACAGACGCTTTGGAGAGCTCTACCGATTGCTGAACCACAGGTCCAGATTAACAATAGAAAACAAAATAACTCTTTACGAAACATTAATTAGACCTACCTGGACATATGTTATTGAATTGTGGAGCACAGCGAAGCCATCAATCATTAGATGGGTCCTGGGGTTCCAGTCCTAAGTCCTTCGTACAATCCTCAACACTCCTCCCTACGTATCCAATAAAACCATCCATTCTGACCTGCAAGTACCTTTTGTTTCCGAGCTCATCCCTTCCAGGTTTGATAAGTTCCACACAAACCTCCAAGGACATCCAAATCCTCTAGTCCTCTCCCTGGCATCCCACATTCATCCCGACCACCCCCTCCACGCCTTAAGAGGAGGTGTTCAAGGGACCTACTCCAACCAGTTTAATTACAATATCAAGGGAGTGAATGCACTGACATTTTTCTCCCTCTCTCACTCCCTCCTTGACTCCCTGCCTAGTATCCTTCTTATCCTAGGGTAAGGAGAAGATGGGTGCCAGATAGTCTATCGTGGGTTAGCCTGGGCTCCTCTCTGAAGACGGGTTACGTCCCGGGATGGACGAGCAAGGACAATAATGCACCCCATCAAAAATTATAGTGTATGAAATATGTACAAAATAATTTTTTTATTAAAGATTACATATCCTCAAATTTTAGTTGATGGTACTTATCTTTTTACCACCTTCTATAGTATGCTGGCCAAGTCTTCCACATATGGTAGCACACAAAACTCACTTTCTGTATCTTGTTCTTTCTTTTCTTTAGTGTCCCAGAGTAATCTATTGTTTTTAATTTTATTTATGAATTTAAGTAGGTACCCATTTTCACTCAATATCTTTAAGACTTTGTCCTTGATATTTCTGGTTACTCCCTCAGATAATAAGTAAAAATTCTCCTTATCAACTTTTTATATATGTTAAGCCAAAAAGGCTGAGAGGATGAGATGACCTGTAATGTAAAAAGCGATTATTAACTGTACCATTCAGTGACCAGGCTTCCATCATCTGTGACCACCCACAGTCATATTTAAAAAACCAAGTGCTGATTCTTTTCAATCTCCATAGTGAACTGAATATCCATATGATATTCATTAAATAAATTAAGAAAGTCATCAGTTTTATCAGTAGGAACAACTGTGAAAATATTTTATACGAATATCTATATAAATGGTATAAGATATACTACTTTACCAATTAGGAAATCCCTTTAAATGGAGAGTATTTTTGACCGTAGACATGATTATTAGATGTTTTTTTGGGGGTTCGGTCAAGGTAGATCCAAAAGATACAAATTTTAAAAAATGAGTATTTTTTAAATTATCTGCCAACGTTTCAGCTTACATTGTAAGCCATCTCAGGACTATCTTGAAGGAGAGAGAGGACATTGTGTCCCTAATATCCCATTTTCATGACTGAGAGGTAGGGTTTGAAAATTGTGGAGTACGATTTTCAAACCCTACCTCTCAGTCATGAAAATGGGATCTTAGGTAGTATAAAGCATTGATTTATTGAGAATTGACACTATTATAAGAAGGAGCAGGCTATGTTTTGTTACTCTTCCAAAACTGCGTCCATGTCTCTGAAACAGCCATTCAGAGAATATGGACTCATGGATGTTTGATTTTTGAGTTTTGCCTTTCTTTTTGTAAGAAAAATTTATTTATAAGAATATTCTTTAATTGTAAGAATAATTTACTGTTCTGTTTTTCAGAATAAATTATTCACTCATTGCATCCCCTCAATATACTGATTTCATAAGTATTTAAGTATTTTTTGAATCTCAATCTGTATTAGGAACCTGACTCCATTAGAGAATATAAAGGTAAAATTGAAAATTATTAATATTGTTATTACTGTTTGTGCTACCGCTCAATATCTTTGAGATTTAATTATAAAATCTGGACTGAGTGCTTGATATTGGTGGTTGAAATTTCCTTTGAATGGTCTGTTCAAATTGGATAGGATTTATCAATTTTATGGGCAGAGGTTCTGTTCAGTCTAATTCAATATATACATAAATGATTTTTACTCAATTAATAAATTTACTAAACTAAAATATTGTGTTTTTCATTAACATTATATATAGATATTGCCCTTATCAAGAACAATGCTCTAGTTGGAGCTAAAGTTGCTAAGGAGCATATTAAAGTGGCTTCTCAGTAAGTATTTTACTCCATTATATTTGACTCTGTAATAGAAAATATCTTTTATGTATTAATAATAAATACAATTTTTTTCAGTTATTACTTCTGTAGTTCTATTACTAAATTTCCACTTATTATTAAATGGTTTATTGAGATTTTAGGAGTCATTGCTTAAAAATAGAACAGGTGGAATTCAATAATCTACAAATTGGTAGAATTATCCTCGTTTAATAAAGATTGCTCATTCCAAATTCAAGTATTAAACTGTTCCATTTACTAATCTCATCACTCTCTCTCTCTCTCTCTCTCTCCTAAGAATAGTTGTGCTGGAAAATAAAAAAAGATGCTTAATATTTTAAACCAAAACCCAAAGCCAAAGTTCTTTGGGATAAGAATGCAACCAAATTCAATTTTCCTTGTAAAGCACCTTTATTTTCCTTAATAAATAATATATTTCACATGACTTGGAAATTTGAAATACAAATATTTATTAAATTGCTGAAACATAGGTATGTTTGATTTCCTCAGTCCCTGTGTGACTGACTTTTGTTGTTGCTTTTGCATGCACAATTTCCATAGGGCAATTTCCACATTTCACTTCCTTTGTGTCCTGTTTTGCTCAGTACTGTACAAAATGTTTCTTATGATCTTGGGAGTGCTGTTCTAGTCCCTTGTCAAAGTATGCTCAAGTTCTAGTTATTGTTTGACCCTCATCAGTTACCTGTTAATACTAATCTTTTTGATAGTGAAAGTCCTAAAATATTGAGGATATGGGCACCTGTTTTACTGTCTGTCAGTAAAACCATAATGCAATATTTTTAACCATGTATTCAGTAACTCACTTGTTTTTGATGACTAGCTGAACTCAATATATGAGATCTCATATAAGTATTACTTTTAGTGTTTTAAAGAGAGATGTTATGGGTTGTAGTTTATAAGTATGTTTGAGACTAGTGCTGCATCATTCTATGGACAGACATTGGCCTCTGGAAAGATTCGTCCAAGCCTTGCAAATTCTGAGAGACAAGATTTTGACTTTAAACAAAATGAAGAGTTAGATACTAACTCATACTAACTCTGATACAGAGGTGTTTCATAATTCATCCTCAAGCAAAGCGGGGGGGGGGGGGGAAAAGNGGGGGGCTGTAAGGGGGGAGTGATAATGAAAATTAAGAATGGCTAGATAAACAATTACACTTGACTCATGTGGAGCTTAGTTACCTGTGTCACTTAGTTTTTATTGCTTTAATTTTTTTTTTTTTTTATATTGTCTATTTTATTTAAGAACCAATAATTCAATGTTTTATGCATGACAATTTTTATTCAAACTCTAAAATTATTTATGAATATTTTGTGAATGTTTTCAGTAAAAATAGCACTTTTAATTTCCCTATTTTCCTCTCAATATTTTATTATTCAACTTAAGCAATCTCAGCTACATAATTGTTATCAAAAGGAGTGTTATCGCAGAAACTGATTTTCTGGTTAGGAAAATGTTATGAATCGAAAATTTTTATTTATTTTCAACATTTTTATAAGTTTTGAATTCCTCTATTTAGAATTTATGTATGCCAAAAAATTTGTAACCAAATGAGTTGATCAAAATAAAGTTACGTGGATTTTTGGGTTAGCTATTGATCGGATGATTCCCATTCAGGGAAATAGAACCTAATGTGAAACTATACAATAATTGAAAACAGTTTTTTTTATATTGGTTTTGAAGAAAGATTGGCTCCTAGTTTTTATAAATCTGGCTAATTTTTCTCTTTACTTATTTAGTTCTATTTATTTAAACATTGGATATGATTAGTTCTTTAAAATAATTCGGGGATAGAGTTAAAAATGGAGAGTTTTTACTGTGGAGATTATTAGTTGAGAATTTGTTTGGATTTGGTCAAGGTTGATTAAAGGAAATACAATTTTTAAAAAAATTTAATTTTTATTTTATGCCTGTTTTCATAGGCAATAAAATTGCTTTCATGAAGGCGAGAGGGGGCGTGTTGTCACTTGGTTCAGTCATGAATATTGTTCCAGGTGACATGTCCCTTCTCGTCTCTATGATAGCCTGAAGATGGCTTAAAATTCAATAAATTGTAATAATAAAAAAATTCATTTTTTTAAATTGTATTTTTTTGGATAAATGTTTGAATCCCAACAAATTCTCTACTAATTCAGGGATAAAGTTTATGCAAAATTTAAATTCATATTTCCTACTTGTTTATTGGCTTAGCAATTAAAATGTTTAATGTTTAATGTTTAATGGTACATGACTGAAAAAATAACTTTATGTGGGACTATGTAATTGATTGATCAATATATATTTTTTTATGACGTTTAAACCTTGATCCAATGAATTTATATTTATGTTATTTTTACTTCTTATTATTGATTATATCTTCTAATATGGAAATAAGTAGATAAAACATAATCATTTTTTGCAATTGGCTGCTCTTTTTAGGTTTATTTCATAAGGTTCATCAGGTCTTTTTTTCTTATTATATTTGGGTATTATCTCTGAAAAGTGTTGATTTAAGATTGAAGACCAGAAAAGATTTTTGCAATGAGATCAATATTGGTGAATAAGTAATGAAATAGAGCTGGAATGGCATTTATTTATTTATTTTGATAAAGTAGTTGTAGTTTTTTCAACTACTTGAGGATTGAGAATGAACTAAAAGTTTGAAAAGAAAAATTTAATAAGTAATAATATTGTTTGGAATAGAAATAGGAGTTTTTAAGCACAAAATCCTTTTTTTTCTTCTTTTTTTTTAATTTACAAATAAATAATTTTTTGTCACTATAAGTCTTAGTAATTAAATAAAATTTAGAATTTTTCTAATTTTTTTTAAAAAGTATGTATCCACTACTATTTTCTCTTCTGAATAATAATGTTCACTCAGGGTGTTTACAATAACTCTCACTGACTGAGAGTACTATGAAATTGAACTTCCTGAAGGTAAAGATAGTAGAGATGTCGTCGCTAGTCTAGTAATGTTTGTGGAGAGCTTGCAGCTCACAAGGGATGAGAAGTTGCATTGCCACTGATGTGACATGGCCAGTAAGCAAGAACCTTTAATCCTTAAGTAAGGTTAGCTTAGGAAAGCTTGATCCTATGAAGAAGTCAATGAGTATATTCTGAATAAAATATGATAAGGATGAGATGGACCCAGAGATTTGGACTCTGGATATCTGTGCCTGGCAGAGTTTCCACAGAGACTGTTAGACCAAACATATGTTTCGCCAAGGTTAAATATATGGTGGCCTCACGGAACCTGCAGCTTAGTAGCTTATATTAGATGGTTACATGCACAATGTTATTTTCCTAGTGATAATGTTGCTATAATATTGTTAATTATTATTGTTATAATTGGCCAATAATAATTTAACACCACAATGAATTTAAGTTAATTTATTATAATAAATATTATTTGCAATGAAAACCTAAATAATTAACAATTAAACATACAGATAAATAATTATAAATACTAGTAATAAGTATATTAAGAGGTAACAATTAAATCAACTGATAAAAATTAAACTACTGCCCTTGCTTACTAAGAAATAAATAAAAAATAAATATGAATTATTTACAACTAATAACAAAATATACAACTAAAATTAAAATGCTTATTTACAAAGATGCCTTAGAACAACTTGTTAAATTGTCTATAAGAGATCTGAACTTAGTAACTACTAACTTCAGTAACGGTTGTTACTCAACATTGCACTGTCACTGGCACTGCAAAGGCCACGACCAACACAAAGATGAGACTCTCAATCAGACGCGGTATCTGACGCTTTTATGACAGAATAGACCCTTCCAGACAGTTCTGGATTTCTTAGAAAATATAATTTCATTCTGCCATTTGCCTCCAGGATGTTGGTGCGAACCTTCTTCTTCTTCTTTTTCGTAGATTAAATAAATTTAAATGGTCGCCTCGTTGACAGAACTGCGATAGGCAAATAAGAAAAAGTTGACAAATTTTCCAGTCTCGTTGGTGTTCTGAGAAAAACTTTGACTAGTAGCGTCTAAAAATCCTAAAAACCATACTGTGGATAAAGTGGTTTATTCCTTGTTTTGCCGATGCCCAGTACCTTACAAATGCTGGAAAAATAGGATGCTCAAAGTCTCTTCCTTGGTCATAAAGCGACAAATCAGTTCTTTCACCAGGATCTCGGCAACCGTTACGAGTTCTTGGTTTTAAGGGTGCAGGCTTCTACCCATTCGCTGAAGTAGCTGATGGCCTCAAGGATGTATCTATTACCTTGGTCTGTCTGAGAAAATGGACCTGCCACATCATTTGCTCTCCTTTCAAATGGGCTCCCTATATTGTATTTCATCATTGGGTCTCTTTGCCTTTTCATTGGACCATTAGACGCTGCACAAATCGTACATCGCCTACGGTGTTACGTTACGTTACGTTGTTAAGGTTTGCCTAATAGAATCGCTCACTAACTCCTTCCTAGTTGCGATGTGTCCCCAAATGACTCGATAATCAATCGTGAAAATTCTTCAATACCACGAGCACCTTACATTTCAGGACAATGAGTTGGAATCTCTTCTTATCTTCTTCCTTCGACTCCACAGTTCTCTTTTACAATCCATTGTGCCCAGTAAGTCTTCACGTTCTTCGATAGAGGAGCAATCTCTTGCCAAGATGGTCTTTCCCCCCCTGATATCTTTCACTGTCTTGTTTGTTTCAAATCGGGGACTTTATACTGTTCCTTTAATCTATTCAGGTCACTGAAAATCACCAGAAAGGACTGTTGTCCTTCTTATTGTTGCTTCTTTGTCCTCCTGGCGGGTGTAATGTTTGCAATATTCCTTGCATGGTCTTCTAGGCAGCACATCTTCTGTGGTTTCTGTAAGTTGGGACAACAGAGAACGAACGTCTGGATAGATTCAAAACCATACTCTTGTAACAGCTCAGTTCTTTTGCAACCTGTCTTTCGAGCGATTTGAATATCAACATCCACATCAGTGCTGCATGATTCGTCCTCAGAAGGATTTTTTTCCATACAGATCCTTGTGGAAGTGTTCTATTGGTTTTATCAAAACCAATTACTCCTTCTATGTTACATAGTCCTGGAGCAAATAGAGCTGTACTTAGGTAACTGATGACTTTCTCTTCTTCCTCCTGGAGCTGTGAAAGGATGCTTTTAATTGCAACATTGCTGGCATCAGTGCCAAGTATAAATTTCCTACAGGTTTTGAATAACTTAGAATTGGAGCTGTGACAAGTTTGTTTTTAACTCTTCGAAGTCTACTTGGCAGTCACGATCCCAGAGGAAAGATCGCTTCTCCTTAGTGACATCACACTATAAGCAAATCCTTTCAGATATCTCCTATAATAAATAAAGAGACCGAGGAAGCTTCTCACCTGATGTTTGTCATGAGGGACTGGCAAATTGGCAACCGCAGTGACCTTCTTGTCTACCAAGACACCATTGTCCGAAACCACATTCCAGATAGTTGACTTGCATTCGAAAAATCATGTGAAGATTTTTTCTAGATTTGTTAGAAGGTCTTTCCGAGCGTAATGATGTCTTCAAGGTATATTAGACAAATTTCCCACGACAAGCCAATTAAAACATTCACCATCAAGTGTGTTTCAGAGACCAAACGACGTCACTGTAAATTGCCAGAGTCCTGTGCCTACTGAAAATGCTGTATTTTATTTGTCTTCCAGAGCCATACCAATATGTCAGTATCCACTCCTGAGATCTAATATTGAAAACAACCGGCATCTCCTCGAGTTTCTAATGTGCCTCAATCCTTGGTGAACCTGGTAGAGCTATCCATCCTTTTTTTTTTGCTTATACGAAAACCCAAGGACTACTTGATGGCTCGATGACACTATTATTTTCTATCGCCTTAATAATTTATCTGCGCCCCCTCGTTTAGCAAGTGGCTGCCTCGTGGGTACTTGACTTATTGATTTTGCGTCTCCTGTTTCGATCCGATGTTTGACGATATTCGCTCTTTTCGACACCCAGATCCTCACTCAAAACAACGTGATCAAATATTCCACTAATTTCTTCTGATCCAATGAAAGCTTCTAACAATTAAATGTCGTGCAGTCACCTATCATGATTTCTTTCTTTACTGTAATGGGGAAGTCATTCAGCTAAGCGGGAATCTTCGGTGCTATATCTTTATTACTGTTCTGGCAATTAGTAACACTGAAAAAGTGGCTGTCCCTTATCGTCCTCGGGTTCCAGCAACATACATTGTCCTCCAGGTATATTCTTATATGCTATTATTGCTTCATGAGGAAAGGGTAGTGTCTTACAATAAAAGCATTTTTGCGAAGGACGATTTCTTCATGACTGAAGTGGTAGTGGTCTATTGTTGTCACTTTTCTTGGCAAGTGGGGCTTGAGGTTGTATTTGATCATCAAGTCTATACGACGTTTTTATCGATGTCGGCCAAAAGTGAATAGTGTACCACCTGTTTGTGGTCGCTGATAAGGAAGGTGGTAACCGTCTCCCCGTTGACATGCGCAGGTTGTCCAGTAGACGTTCGTAAATTCCAAGGTGTTGGGTAAATCTTACACGGTATAATTTTTTATTTAAGTACTGTCATGGTAGCACCAGCATCCGTGTTCTTCTTAGGAAGCGTCTATTTACTATTCCATCTACGTAGAGACTGTTATATCGGCTTTCTATTTATATTTTCTATAAAACTTATGAAACATCAAA